>LBNU01033594.1:96716-111935 GCA_014162995.1 Artemisia annua
AATCATATATGATTTGTAAAAATCATATATGATTTGTAGAAATCATATGTGATTCGTTAAAATCAAATCATATATGATTCTTACGAATCATATATGATTTTTTACGAATCATATATGATTTTTACAAATCATATATGACTCGTAAGAATCATATGTGATTCGTAAAAATCAAATCATATGTGTTTTGTACGAATCATATATGATTTTTCTGGGCGGAAATTTTAAAAAAAAAAAGTTTGTTGTGAAAAAAAATTTAGTCGAAAGTATATAACAATGCATATTTATAGAAAGATAATTTAATTCTCTTCGCGATTATATATATTTTTTTTTTTTTTGTAGCTTGAAGATTTACCGTTTGCAATATATATTGGTTTTAAAAAAGTGAAAAATAAAAATGGATGACTATGATTGGTTGATTGTTTCTATGGCAAAGATGAGTTCTAATAAAGTCAAAACTTATGAATAATGGAACATTATCATTTTCTTTTCTTTCTTTTTTTTCCCTTTTAATTTAAACATATCCTCTATAACTTTTGTGTATATATATCTTTATCAAGACATGCTACCGTTATTCCCTCACATTCAAATTTCAAACATGCGTTCCACCTTCTTTTTGGTCCTCCTCTTCTTGACCACCATTGCCACTGCCCAGCCCCCACAACCACCACTAACACCACCATTAACAACACCATCACCACCACTAGCACTTGCAACACCACCAGCACCACCACTGACAGTAGCAACCCCTCCACCACCACCTCCAGTCTCAGACAGCTGCAACGGCATTTTCCTCTCCTACACCTACACCTCCGGGGCCAAAATCGCACCTGACACCACACCCGACACTTCCAAACAGCCTTACAAGTTCAAATCATCTTTGTTAGTTCTCAACAACGCTGCAGAAGACCTTAAGTCATGGCGGGTATTTGTTGGTTTTCAGCATAATGAGTATTTAGTCTCTGCTTCGAATGCTGTCATTGCTGATGGCTCAGCTACGCTTCCTGGCCCGGTTGGGAACGGGACGGTTTTTGCAGGGTTTCCTAATGCGGATTTAAAGACTGCTATTGAGACTGCTGGTGATTTTAATCAAATGGCGGTGAGAGTTCTGTTTGTTGGGACGCAGTTTGGTGTTGGGTTGTTGGATGTTCCTATGCCGAGTGAGATTTCGCTTGTTAATGATGGCTTTGTTTGTCCTGCACCCGACATGCAAGGTATATATTCATTCATTCGTTCTTGGAATTATAATATTTCGGTATAAGTGCGGAATTTTGTTACAATTGTTTGTGTATTTTAGTATGGGAAACGATTGGGAGACCTAACATGTATGAGTAATTTTATGCCTAAACAACTTCTTCACAAACCAATAAAATACACGCAGGTTTAGGCATAAAATTAGTTATACTTTTAGGCCTCCTATCATTTCTCTATCGGGTATACAGTTTACAGATACAATTAAGTCAATTGTGATTACTATTAAACAGTATTATGTTAGTTGGCTCAAGCCTGATTGCGGCCTTAGGGTCGGCTAACATAATACTGGGCTACTGGCTAATACTTATTTGCTTAATCTAAACCCGTTAATAAAATAGGTTTGGCTGACAATTTCTTACGCGTTATTCCCTTTTGGGGTCGTATTACATTCTGTTATTTATACCATACGCAAATCCAAACATTATTCTCTAATCTGCTAATCTTTAAGCTGCAGAAGTAGAAAAATAAGCAACCCAAACACCCTCTAAGAAAATAAAGAGTTGACATTGCATTTAATATTTATTCTTCAGTGGACATATGACGTTTATTCTTGCCTAAAAGATGTTAGAAGTTACGTTCTGATATGTTTGGTCGATTTATCACGAGATCTTGTACATTTGATTCATAACTTATGATTCAGTTTGGTTCTAGCTACAAAGATTGAATGTCTTTAGTTAGCAGGATTAGCAAATTTGCATGAATAAAGATAATGAACTACTGTTTTTCAACCTTTGACTAAAACATTATTCTTTATTACTCCTTTAGTGTTTGGACGCACGTTATGAAAGATACTAGAATATTTAAAATTTTATAATCATTTTATTAAAAATAGATATCTTTGAGTCAGAGAGTTGACTTTGGTTTTATTTTGTTTAAATAATAATCAATATATTTATGTTAAATAAATTTTTGTTCGAGGGATAGTTTAGTACAGAATGTTTTTGTGTTTAAGTCCAAGTTATTATGTGAAACAAATGAAAAACTAAAAACCAATGTGTTTTCTGTTTATTGATCTGCCAGGGACTAGAATAATGAACGTTTGCTGTACCAAAGACCCGAACGCTGTCATAAACACAACCACAGATGACATATATCTTCCACGCCAAAACGGTGACCTCACAATCATGTATGATGTGATCAGAACCTATGAATCCAATTACTGGGCTGGTGTCACTATTGAGAACCACAATGCTCTAGGCCGGCTCGATAACTGGAACTTAACATGGGACTGGATGCGTGATGAGTTCATTGCAGACATAAAAGGTGCTTATCCATACACTCGAGACTCATCTAGTTGTGTGTTTGGCCCACAAGGCGTGTATTACCAAAACCTGGATTTCTCAACCGTTTTGAACTGTGAAAGACGACCAACGTTAATGGATTTACCCCTCGAGATGACCAACAACACCCAGCTCGGAATGATCCCTTTTTGTTGCCGAAATGGTACGATCTTGCCACCAACACTTGACCCGAGCAAGTCAAAGTCAGCATTTCAGATACTAGTATACAAAATGCCACCAGATATTAACAGATCCGATCTCATTCCACCACAAAACTTCAAGATAAGTGGTCGGTTGAACCCGGATTATACGTGTGGCCCACCTGTAAAGGTCAGCCCGAGCGTGTTCCCGGACCCTAGTGGACTACCTGGTTCGACTGCAATAACAAGCTGGCAAGTGGTGTGTAATATAACACAAGCTAAATGGTCAAAACCACGATGTTGTGTGACTTTTTCGGCGTATTATAATGAGTCCATCATACCGTGCCCGACTTGTGCATGTGGTTGTTCGGGTACAAGTCCTGGAGTATGTAGTACAACCTCACCAGCGTTGTTTCTTCCGTCTCAGGCTCTGTTGGTCCCATTTGAGAACCGAACCTCACTTGCTACTGCTTGGGCTAACATCAAACACCGACCCGTACCAAACCCATTGCCCTGTTCGGACCACTGTGGGGTGAGTATAAATTGGCACTTGCTTACAGATTATCGAAATGGGTGGTCTTCTCGACTCACAGTTTTCAACTGGGAAGATGCTCCTTTTCCAGATTGGTTTGTCGCAGTTCAAAATGACAAATTTAATGCTGGATACGAGAAAGCATATTCATTCAATGGGACGACTCTAGAGGTAAATGGAAGGAATAACACGATTATAATGCAGGGTCTGCCTGGACTAAATTATCTTGTTGGGGAAGTAGATGGACCTAACCCCGAAAGTGACCCAAGGGTACCTGGGAAACAACAGTCGGTTATCTCATTCACAAAGAAGAATGTGCCCGTGATGAACATAGCGGGTGGTGATGGGTTTCCAACCAAAGTTTTCTTCAACGGGGAAGAATGTGCACTTCCCGGAATAATTCCCATAAGTAATTCCAACAGTAAGAACTCCAACGTGCTATTTTCCGTTTTGGCTATCATCGTCTTGATGTTAATGCACCATTGATTGAATTTTAGTATCGTTTTATTCTCTTTTAACTGATAATATGGATTTTGTTGTATAGATATGTAATTCGGGCGTTTTATATGTATCCAAGGGTATTTTGGTCCGTATATATAGAACTGCTATATTATTCTTTTGTCACGAATATGTGAAATGTGAGTTCAGTCTAATTTTTATCCAAGAATTATGTTCCGAACCAAAAAACCAATGGAGCCAATATGGCGCATATAACAAAGAAAGGCTATGGTTCCATTTATAAGAAAGGCTATGGTTCCATTTGTTGATAATGATCAAAACCGATAAACATTTACAAAAGGGTTGCTACAGTTTACTACATCATTAACTGTTAAGTCTTCAAGAAGTTCGACTCATGTTTACATGTTTTGTTTAGAACATGTAAAACTTACTCTTTCGAATAATTGCTAGTTTACTACTAAAACACACAAACTGAAATTGCATCATTTAAGACAATCAGGAATACTTCATCTAATAAGAAAAAAACCGTATATCCCATAATCAGATAGTAAAACCAAGCATAAACATCCATGCTACCAAAAAAATAACATAAAACCTTCAAATATCCGCAGAGACCCAAAGATCTGATTCAAAAAGTTAACCATAGATTTTACTAAGTTTTCATTTTCTACCAAAACAAAACCTCAAACTCTTATCATCATTTAACATGATTAAATAAGCTATCAATAGGCTGAAACTAGACTCAGAGAGTTGAAGCCCAAAGTATACGTCTTAATTACGCTGGGAGATCATCTAAAGAATAAAAAGTCTTTTCCGCATGCCCAACGCCTTGTTGCTGCTGAACCTATGTCAGGAAAAGAAAAAAAAAAGAGAGAGAGAACCCCATAAGGACAGGCTTTATATGTAGTGGTTATGTTATGTTTGTTACATATATATTAAGCACAAAGTACCACTATAGCGAACCTGTCTAAGGAATGCGATGAATTCCTCTTGGCTGTATCCTCCACGAATATTACCTTGTAAACCTGAATGATGAGGTACATTCTGATTTGGATTATTTGAAAGACTGTAACATGGAACATACCCTTCACTCTGGAGAGTGGATGTAGACAATATGGAAAAATTTCCCGAACTGTTCCTGACAAGAAAACTATTCCCGGTTGACTCTGTTCTATGATTAGCAATTTTCACAAAAGCGGTGGGTTGTAAGACTGCCGGATTGTTGATGATTCCATTGGGTAAAATGGGTACTCTCGAAGCATGATTATGAGTTACAGGAATCATAGTAGGACTATTCATGCCTGTAAAAGAATGTTGCAAATCCGCAGGCTGCTTCGGCCCCATATTTGTGGGAATCCCATTAAGGATGTTTGTCTGCTTGCTAATATTACTACTATGCCCATGTGGGTTTTGCATTTGACCATATGCGACTGTTTGGTTCTGGAAGCTAAAAAAGCTTTGTTGGTCAATCCGGGGCAAAGAATTGGGAGAACTCAAGTTAGCTGACCTGCCAAGAGCCACGGGCTGGGGAGCTGCAAGACTTTGAGCAGGAACGATGTGACCGTTGGCTACAAGAGCTTGAAATTCTTGCTCACTAAGTGATGCTACAGACCTGTATCCAGCTCCCGGGTTACCCTTAAGCAAGGTGTTATTGGGGTCTGATTCATGTTCTTTATAGATTCTCTTAAGGTATATCCGATATTTCTGCCACAAATTAAAGTTGTTAGAGATATCTAAAAGATGATAAATGGAAAGAAAGAAAACAATGAAACAAGCAAATTTTACAAAATATAATAATTCTATTTTAAAGCTATAGTCAACACATGATAATCACACAGTATGCTACATCTGTAATTGCAGTGCAACAGATAATTCCAAGTGTAATACAAATTTCCCTTTACTGGGAATGTAAGACTTGCAACAAGTCTTTCCCTGAATACAGAGGCCAAAATGAAACTTTTTATGAAACCTTTCCACTTGACGTAAATTAGAGTTGGTAAAATGGACAGGTTAGTTAAGTTGGTAACAAGTCAAAACGTGTAACTCTTAGATACAGATCAAACGGGTCACTTTGTGAAGTAAAATAAGTAAGTCATAAAAGCATGTCTTATAGTATCAGACCTGAAGATGGCTTGCAACATTTTCTCTTGTTAATCCAGGAATGTTCATCAGTTCCAAAATTTTCTTCGGGACAGCCTCTGCGTATATACAAGATCCAAGAACATGAATGACATTAGTAAATTGTTAATGCCTTATTAAAAAAAAAGTAAATATCTTATAAGGAGTTCATACTTTCGTATCCAATCCGATTAACGGCATTAACGAACTCCGAATGAAGTTCCTGAGTCCAAACAACACGAGGCTTCTTTAAAGAAGAAGAATCATCTATTCTCTCAGATTCAGCATCAGCATCATCATCATCATCATCGTCTTTCCTTCTCTTTATCCCATTCTTCCCTTTATTTGAAGAAGATTTGTCAGGATTTTCAGGCTGTTTCTGCTGATAGACACTACTAACCAAACTTGTTGACAGCTCAAGATCTTTTGGCACTTCATTCTTTTTCCGAATCACATGCTGCCATATGTTACGTAATGCCTCCATGCCCACAGGCTTTATTAAATAGTCACATGCCCCGTGAATAACACCCTTCATTACTACACTCAACTTCTCGTCAGCTGACATCACTGATAAATTTGATCAACACGAACCTTGTTACATTAGAAGGAAATAATTCCAATTTTTGTGATATGCAGAGTCAAAATTATAAAGTAACAGGGTGTCATAGACAGCACGTGTAATACCCCGAACATAAACGAGGGCAACTTTTTATGGTGCCATAAACTAGGCATGTGTAGTAGTCCGAAGACTCATTGAACAGCAGTGAATAAAAGATTTCCAGCTAGAGGTTTACACTATCTTAAATATTACTATCACGATGACAGATTTTAAGATAATATTTACAAATGAGAAAAACATTACAATATCTTTTCATGATAATGCTGTCATTTTATTGTTCTAGCAAGGTAATCCACTGTCCCCAAACCAATGGCTAATGAACAAGACTCATCGTTACACGAGTCAGCTGAAATAACAGCAGTAGGTTCAAAACTTATAGTTAAAAAAAGCATTAAATTGACAACCAAATGCGCAATCCAATTTTAATTATGGTTATTTGGTTTGGTATACGAAAAACTTGTGTGCAGAATAACCTAGTGCCCTAGTTTACCCAAACCCCTCGGACGAAAACTCTTTTTTGTGTATTGTAATACTCATGCATACCCAAAATATTTTTCCCAAAATCTTTTTCGGTATAACAATAATACATTCCCAGATTAAAAGAAGAAAAAAACATATGTCTGGCCACCACTGCTACTAAGCTTGTAACCTATCATTCATGTGGCACATGTTCCACACATGGGCTGATCAACTATGAAAACCAATTACAGTTTACAAACAATGATCATGGCTTTATAAATCACACAAGTTAATAAATCAACAAACACAAAAAAAATAAATAAGTTAACTTACTGATAACAGGAAGATCCATTTCAAGGCCAATGTCTACAAGTAGTTTAAATCCATCCCTATCAGGCATATGAACATCACTTAGCACCACATCATACGCATTTTTATCTCTTCTTAATATTGATAAAGCATCCGCAGCTCTAGTACATGTAGTCACTGCATCGTAAAAAAAAAACAGCGTGTATTTATTATATCAAACCATAACACTTTTTAAACAGATAAACAGTTTCAAGTGTTTTGATCATCCAAACTAGCAAAACAGATTAAAAAAAACTTCCAAAACTACTTATCTGCCATAAAACTGAAGTTACTTTTTTAACATTATATTTAATTTACTTTAACATATAACCAGTAATTAAATTTCTGTTTTCTTTTTCTTTTCTGGCGTTATCATTTTTTAGGCAAACGAAAGCATTTGAATCATCAACTAGCTATCTATCTACTCTCTTTCCCGCAAAATAAACAGTTTTCAAATGGCTTATTTGCAATAACACTAAATTCTCGTCTAGCGTCCACTACTTTGTAAGCCATACATTACATTGTTTATAGCATTGTATACAAAGTAAAGGAACTTTTCTCTGGTAAAAAAATGTTTAAATGTACATATGAAAACAAAACTTGAAATTTCATAACACATATGACGTAATCAAGTGAGACATGAACACATGTTACGCATGTACTGATGTACATGTTATTTTATATCATAAACGCCATTGTAAACTTCTTACTTGTCTACGTTTTGAACTTATTGCGGTTTTTACAAAATAAGCAAATGAGCGGAAAAAAAAATAAGCAATCCAAAAAGCTATCATATGTAATGTACGTACCTTTATATTTGCATGTTTCTAACATCTTCTTTAATATCATGAGAGAAGTTGAATCATCATCAACAGCAAGGACACGTAAGCCATCCGGAAAGACGTAAACCTTAACATCATCATCTTCATCTTCATGGGGCTGCTTTTTTACTAGATTTTCACGCTTCATATTTTTCTTTGAAAAAAATAATCTTACACAATGCAAAGACATAAACAATAGATACTTTTTGTGACTTATATAGTGAATGAATAAGACTTTATTTATGGAAATGATTGTGTGCTAAAATGGGTACGATTTTGTTTTTGCTATATTATTGCAATTTATTTTTTGATATTTGTGTTTTCTTTTTTGTAAATTTAATTTCCTTTTATTGTTTTTCTATCAGTATTTAAGGTAAATTAATGTTTTTAGTTTTCTTGTGGATTTGGAAAGTATATTTTGGTGATTTATATAATATATGAATAAAACGCAATTTAGATTTTATAAATGGACATGATTGTGTTATTGAGAGCTTCGATCTTTTTGTTCTTTCTTTTTTTGGTTAACTTTAGCAACAAAAAAAAAATAATAAATAAATAAATAAATAAAAATCATTTTAGTTAGACTTATTTGCAATAACACTAAATTCTTGTCTAGCGTCCACTACTTTGTAAGCCATACATTACATTGTTTATAGCATTGTATACAAAGTAAAGGAACTTTTCTCTGGTAAAAAAATGTTTAAATGTACATATGAAAACAAAACTTGAAATTTCATAACACATATGATGTAATCAAGTGAGACATGAACGCATGTTACGCATGTACTGATGTACATGCTATTTTATATCATAAACGCCATTGTAAACTTCTTACTTTTCTACGTTTTGAACTTATTGCGGTTTTTACAAAATAAGCAAATGAGCGGAAAAAAATAAGCAATCCAAAAAGCTATCATATGTAATGTACGTACCTTTATATTTGCATGTTTCTAACATCTTCTTTAATATCATGAGAGAAGTTGGATCATCATCAACAGCAAGGACACGTAAGCCATCCGGAAAGACGTAAACCTTAACATCATCATCTTCATCTTCATGGGGCTGCTTTTTTACTAGATTTTCACGCTTCATATTTTTCTTTGAAAAAAATAATCTTACACAATGCAAAGACATAAACAATAGATACTTTTTGTGACTTATATAGTGAATGAATAAGACTTTATTTATGGAAATGATTGTGTGCTAAAATGGGTACGATTTTGTTTCTGCTATATTATTGCAATTTACTTTTTGATATTTGTGTTTTCTTTTTTGTAAATTTAATTTCCTTTTATTGTTTTTCTATAAGTATTTAAGGTAAACTAATGTTTTTAGTTTTCTTGTGGATTTGGAAAGTATATTTTGGTGATTTATATAATATATGAATAAAACGCAATTTAGATTTTATAAATGGACATGATTGTGTTATTGAGAGCTTCGATCTTTTTGTTCTTTCTTTTTTCGGTTAACTTTAATTTAGCAAAAAAAAAAAATAATAATAAATAAATAAATAAATAAATAAAAATCATTTTAGTCTTCTTCTTATAAATTTAAGGAAAATTAATGTTTCAATTTTCTTGTTAATTTGGAAAATATTTTCGTAGAGAACGGATCCAGTTCATGATGTAATTTTCTTGTTAATACTTAATAGTGAAGCATAGTAATTTAGGTTTAGATTTATTACCTTAGTTTAAAGTTTGAGAATATATATTCCAAATAGTTTATCTACGATGGCGTACGTTCGTAAATAGAGAAACATAATTTTACATAGAATGTTTATAGATTTTATATTGACTACAGAATGTTTATAGTTTATCAGAATTCACGTCTGGTAAAGTAAATGAAAATTTACTTGCGTGTTCTTATTACTAATGTACGTAGTGCATGGTAAGAGAGGCACAACATGCATGTCATAATAGTACACTTACACTTAAGAATATGTCAAATATTGTTGGGTAAACTAGTTATAATGCCCGCGCACGCGCGGGTTTTTTTTTTTAATTTTGAAATAATTATTTAAAAATTTTAATCCTATTGTTAATTGCATCTTATCTATATTTTTTGTGTTTATCTTCTACTTGTGTTGTGGATAAATATAAAATGTTACCTAATAAGAAAATAATCTTTTTTTTTAAATATCTTATCTATATTTTTTGTATTTATCTTCTACTTGTGTTATGGATAAATATAAAATGTTACTTAAAAAGAAAATAATCTTTTTTTTAAATAAAATTATTACTAAATAAGGTATGGTTCCAATTTTTTTGAAATGAAAAATTCCCAATAGGGGTTTTGTTTTATTATATAAAAGATGTTCAACTAACGACGTGAGTTTAATAAACTTTTTGGCATATCGAGCACGCGGCGAAAATGTTTACCGAGCTCCGTCATTGTCCAATTTAACTACGAGTTATTTTGATTAAATTTGGATGTAAAAACGTGTAATACATATACTTAATAAGAGTTCATAGAACCCATATTTGCCTATTTGGTCCTTTTTAAGCATTGAGACGTTATTATGCCTATAAATTATGCTGGTTCGAAGATCTATATTTTAGAAATCAATTCCTCTTTTAAAGAAATCATTGACTTAGATAATACAATTGGGGAATTGATTTGCTTTTTCTTTGTTGTAAAAATAAACATATATGTTATGGCATCCACTATGATAAACCTTTAAAAAAGTTTATACAATTAATACATCATCAAGTTCTAAACTATTTCATATTATAAACCTATTTCTATTACTAGACAAGTACCCGTGCATAGCAACGGGATTTTATAGCGACATAATGTTTTGAAACCCGGTTTGACCCGGGTGGTTCAACCGGTTCAACCGTTCCGGTCGAAAAATTGGTCGATTTAAACCGGGTCAACTTGCTAGGTTGGGTCGAAAACGAGTCAAATTAAACCGGTTCAACCCGTCGGGTTTGAAGCGTCCCGGGTCAACCCGGTTTGTGATTTGTATTAATTGGTTGTATTTAATTTTGTAGATATGTTTTTAATTAGTTATACAATGTGAATAAATCATTGTACTTTTAAGTAATGGGGTGTTTTAATAAGAGTATTAATTACATTTCACAATTTCCTTTAATAAGATTTTTCAAGATTTCACATTACTTGACTTTTCAATTTTCCACTTTTTAAGATTGACCATTTTTCCTTTATATGTAGTATAGATTGATAAACCTTTTCATATCATAAATCACAACTAACATTTTCAAAAATGAAAATAAAAAAGAAATTATAAAATAGTTTAAACATTTTCAAAATCTTAGACCTTTTCATTCCATATAGAATTGAAATAGTTTATCACTATGCTTGACAAATTTATGAACCTCTTCAAAATGTTTTGGACTTATTTATAAACTATCATAGTGGATGCTTTTATATACATTTTGCTAAATATAGTATTTACGTGAATGAAAAGAAGAGAAAGGGAATTAGATCCGCGTTTATATGACTTGAGGAATAGAAACAAGAATTAAAAATAGATTCTCATTCCATCATATTCATTCTCTCCAAAAAAAAGTGAGAAAGGCTAGGAAACAAGTTTTACTTTTATTACCATTGCTCCGTCCAATTCAGTGAGATTGGTAATTTTCATTTATAAAATTCGGGTATAATTAGGGCTGAGGTTTAGGTAAAAAAACAGGTCTAACCCTGCTAACTGTTTAATAAATAGGTCATATTTGGGTTGAGTAAATTTTAAACAGTACGTGAATCCGTTTAAGTATATATAACCTCTAAAAAATAAAATATACAATTTGGATTTTGTGTTGTATTTCGATTAAATGTATTTTGTTATATACTTAATAAGACAATGAATTACTATTTTAACTCGGATATTAATTAGTGAAATTGTTGTATAGTTATTTTTATGTTATTTATAACATTTTTGGATTTATACTAGTTGAATTACCAACCTTCTTCATCGCATGACCTATTTACTTAAAAAGATTAAATGAATTACAAACTGGTTACATGTGTTATGCATGTTTGGGTTAGAGTTGAGTTTTATTGATACGATTAATAAACGGGTCGTGTTTTGGTAGAGGTTATACTAACCTGCCAACCTGCAAATCCGAATAGATTAACCCGAACACGACTTGATTGCCAAGTATAATTACCCTCCAACACATTTAACCAAATAAACAAAACTCCTCTCTAACCTCAGACCAATCTCTATATGAAAACCGCAAAAATCATTGCCAAAATCAAATACTTCCTTCAAAAGATCGAATGATTTCACAACTAATACTATCTGTTGTTGGGCTTCATTGTTGTTGATTGTCTCATTCCTAGTTGGTGCCACTTGCCGCTGCATATCGTTGTTAAAACTAGGTCTATTACATTTTTTATTTGTGATATAACTATTCATTAGTCAAATGATTTCATAATCTCGTTTTGCATCTAAAAAATGGAATCTAATTACGATAAGAAAGCAGTTTGGTAGGTTCATTGATGAGTGTGTAAATACTCATCATTTTTCTATCATCTGAACTGCCAAAACATCCAAAAACACCAAATAATGCATCAAAATAGTGAAAATATTCCAAAAGTGTGTTTTATATGTTCTAGATGCAAAATGTTTGAAAACAAATGAAAAACGAACAAAGTTTGCACAATTGGCAGTTTCAGTCCCTCAACTTTCACAANTTAATAAACGGGTCGTGTTTGGGTAGAGGTTATACTAACCTGCCAACCTGCAAATCCGAATAGATTAACCCGAACACGACTTGATTGCCAAGTATAATTACCCTCCAACACATTTAACCAAATAAACAAAACTCCTCTCTAACCTCAGACCAATCTCTATATGAAAACCGCAAAAATCATTGCCAAAATCAAATACTTCCTTCAAAAGATCGAATGATTTCACAACTAATACTATCTGTTGTTGGGCTTCATTGTTGTTGATTGTCTCATTCCTAGTTGGTGCCACTTGCCGCTGCATATCGTTGTTAAAACTAGGTCTATTACATTTTTTATTTGTGATATAACTATTCATTAGTCAAATGATTTCATAATCTCGTTTTGCATCTAAAAAATGGGATCTAATTACGATAAGAAAGCAGTTTGGTAGGTTCATGTACACTGATGTCTTGTGTCGCATGTCATTGTTTGATTAAATGTCAACCTATCTTTTGTGTCGAGTTTGTAGAATAAAGTTTTCAACGATTTTGATTCTCGTTTTAGAGTCGCTAGAATGTCATTGTTGTTGCTGTTAACCCGTTCTAGTCAACTTGTTCATAACCTTATCATCGAAAGCAATGTTGTTTGTCGGCATTGATGGCTAAAGTTGTTCAAGAAATACGGGAAGAACAACATCAATATCATGGAGCATTTTATCAAATTGGATGTTTATCTAAGATTGTGGGAAGATGATGGGAACACAAGAGTTGTTGGTAGAACCACTGTGCATGGACCACAGAGCGAAGAGGAAGTACGCAAAGTTATATTATTAATGAAGAAGATACAACAACATTCTCGACCCATAGAAGCTATACTATAGGATTATATGCATTCAAAAATAATATTAATTTGCATATAGAATCATGTAGATTCACTGTGAGAATGAATGATTTATCAACAATTTAATAGTGATGTTCGTATAAAAGTTATCATAAATCTGATGCGAATGCAACATATTAAAAAATCTATCAGAAGGTATATGATGTGTTCTGGGTTATTCATGTTCTGTGCTCATTCTAATATTCATGTTCATTGTAATATTTATGCTCGTTGGAAATTCATTATTTGATCGTACGTACCAAACATAAGAATCATTTCTCTAACATATATCTATGGTTAATTCTTTGTTTGTACCAAACAATGTAGTCCTTTCTCTTTCTCTCAGGCTATTCCCTTTTTCAACATTTTAGGGCCGTTTGATATGGGGGTATGGAATTGGTTTTGAATTGACTAGACATTTTATAATTGATTCACTCATACCTAATATCTTACCTTACATTTTACTTCACATTTTTTTTTATTTTACGCTAGTTATAAACAATATTAAACTAGTATTTTATCATTAATATGAAATCGATTCCCAAAACTATATGAACATACCAAACAATATTTTATATTTAGAAATTCTTACTTTCATTCTACCTATTTTCAAACTGAACCGATAGTGAATGTTCTTTGTAAACCAAACGCACCCTATAAAAAGATGTTTGGTATAAAAAATGGGAATAAAAGAATGGAATTGATTGATAGATTCATTGATGGGGTCATTAGGTGACTTTAGGGCCCGTTTGGTTTGTTGCTAGGAATGACAATGGGTATCGGATTTGGTATGGGGTAGAATTACAATTGATATGAAAAAGTGTATGATCACGATTGTTTATGTTTGGATGACAAAATTGGTGTGTAATGAATCTAAATGATATATCCATTTTATTCCCAGGCCCACTAAACAAACATGTTGAAACGGAATGAAATCTATAAACCCATTCCGATTGGGGGATACCAAACGCACCCCTAATGCATATCAAACCATTCCCTCATTCCCATTACCACATACCAAACACACCCTTATTATTTGTTTGATTGACTCTTTTGAAATGAAGAATGGAGTTTGGAATTAAAAAGTGATAGTTAGCTATGTAGGTGGGTTTCAAATGGGTATATGTATTTTTGTATGTTATCTTAATTTTTTTCTCTCTATAGATGTGGACCCCATTATATTCTTCACATTTTCTTTTTACTATTTTATCATTCAAAATAATATATTTTATTTAAAATTTATTATAAAATATATTTAAAAAAACAATAATTTTTCTCTCCTAAACCTACCCTAAATCCAAATTCTATACCAAATCCAAATCTTAATCCAACCCAACTTATAAACCAAACGGTTGATTCACTTGTACCAAACAACTGTATAGACATGCTTAAAATTTTTCATTTAAGCCATTTTGAGGTGGTTCTTATAAACAACGTATTGATAATGGTTAGATACAAAATTCAAAATATGTTCTAACTTATTTAAAATACCCTTAATATTTAGTAAAAACCCGTCTAATATTGATAAATAATCTACAAAATCAAATGAATATACACTGATTATATTCTAAACCTTACATTAAACTTTCAAACTGAGTGAAAAAAGCCAAATTTGCATCCCAAATGCACACATGAAAAAGAGAGCATGACCTAAACAAACTAATGACTAGAAACTTGA
>LBNU01033597.1:23126-64809 GCA_014162995.1 Artemisia annua
TTGAATTGTTCGAAGGCAAAGATATTGCCTTGACCGTTTTATTCAAATCACGGGGATCATTCCAAGTTTCGTTGTCATAAAGAGCAAGATCTTCTAGGAGATCCCATGATTGTTCCGCACTTAGATCACGTAGCTGACCACCGGCCGCTTGGTCAATGGCTTGCCTCGTGGGGAGATTGATATGGTCATAGAAGATTTGGACTTCGAGCCAAAGGTCTATGCCATGGTGAGGGACTTTTTGAAGTAAGTCCTTGAATCGAGTCCATGCCACGTAGAGGGTTTCGCCTTGGCATTGTTGGAACGCCAACATATCACACCTTAGCTTTGTGGTTCTTCCCGGTAGGAAAAATTGAGCTAGGAAGCGAGAGGTAAGATTATCCCAAGAGGTGATGGATCCTGCAGGTAGACGCTCTAGCCATTGACTAGCATGGTCTCGCAGAGAGAATTGAAAGAGACGTAATCGGGTAGTCTCTCGAGTTTCAACATCAAGGTCTATGGAATCTACGATCTTAATAAAGTCCTTGAGGTGTTGATTTGGATCTTCGGAACAAAGTCCATGGAATGCACATCCGCTTTNCCGGTAGGAAAAATTGAGCTAGGAAGCGAGAGGTAAGATTATCCCAAGAGGTGATGGATCCTGCAGGTAGACGCTCTAGCCATTGACTAGCATGGTCTCGCAGAGAGAATTGAAAGAGACGTAATCGGGTAGTCTCTCGAGTTTCAACATCAAGGTCTATGGAATCTACGATCTTAATAAAGTCCTTGAGGTGTTGATTTGGATCTTCGGAACAAAGTCCATGGAATGCACATCCGCTTTGCACCAACCGGATGGTGTCGGATCGCAAGGGAGACACATTGGCTCCTTGGGTTAGCTCAATGGTGTTTCGATAGCCTTGGTGGCTAGGTCGGGAATACTCTCCTAAAGTACAGGCTCTAGGAGGTTGGTTTGGTTGGGGATGGTTTTGTTGTGGTGGGTTGTTAGGATCAAGGATATTACCACCTTCCATGTTGGCGGATGGTAATGGTTACGAACAAAGACACGAAGAAATAAGATAGACTAAAGAAAAACCTAGAAAAATAAAATAAAAATCTTACTAGAAAGGAATCTAGTAAGTAGACCTAATAAAATAAAAATTCATCCTAAACAATAACTATTACCCTGCAACGGCGCCAAAAATTTTGATGCACGGGATTGCGACCACGCACTAGGGTTTTACTTCTTAAGGGATCTTGAGAAGCTTGCAATCCCCACCAGGCAGTGTACCTGACCGATGTAGTATAGTGTAGTGGCAAGTACCGGGGGATTGATCGTTCTCTAGGGGAATAGTGTCGTTAGGATTGAAAAGCTACTCTAATAGGTCTATGGGTGAGGGGAGATTGATCGTCGCAGAACTAGCTATGAAAGCAAGAACCACTAGGTATCGTTGTCCCAACGAGCGTTGAAATTGATCTAGTCACTCAAGTCGTGAGTTATGTGAGATGAATGGGTTGAAAAGATTTGATTTTGTTTTAGTTATACTACGAAAGGATTGCATAAAGTTTAAATGAAATAAAGAACGATAAGAAAAGAAATAAGTTTAACCATGAAAGGAAACATGAGACTAAGTAAAGCGAAAAAGAAATAAAAGTTTAAACTAAGAAAGAAAGAAATAAGTAAATGTTTTTGTGGTTTTGAATTTTAATTAACGAAAAGAAAATTAACTAAGTTAAAAGGTTTAACAGAAAATACGACAGAGTAACGGTAAGAAATGAATCAAAGAAAACTCCACTCGATAAACGATGGAGTGTAAATAAGCCTAGCTCGGCTTTAGAAATAAACAAGACACGACAATAAAAGACTAAGACTCGAAAACTAAAGTAAATAAAAATCTAAACTCGCTAAGACAAAAATAAATATGAAACTCGCTATTACTTAATAAAGACCAAACTCGCTATGTAACTTTAAATCCAAACTCGCTAGACTTGAAAAGGAAAAACAAACTCGCTAACCTTAAAAATAAACCAACAAACTCGCTAGACCTTTAGAAAACCAAACTCGCCAAGCTTAAAAATAAACTCGCTAGACCCAAAATAAAAACTATACTCGCTACCTATGTCAAACTCGCTACAAAACAATCAAACTCGCTAGGGTTCAGGAATGAAACTCGCTAGGTATCTAGCCAAGACGAAACTCGCTAGACCATAAGCAGCATACTCGCTATGAAAATGGAAACATGCATACTCGCTACTAAACCCTAGTTACCAAACTCGCTATTTTGGGGTTTAAGGAATACGAACTATTATTATTACTTTTTTTTTACGTGAAAACTAAAAAGAAACCTGATGAAAACTTATTTGGACTCAATATTAAGCAAAACCAATACTCAAAATAAACATGTAATAAGCTAACGACTCAAAATAAGCAAAAGTTATTTCTAGGGCTTGTAACTAAAAAGCTAGTTTAGACTCAAAATAAAGATTAAAAAGCTAAAGATAACTACTTTAAAACTTGTAAATAAGCTAAACAAAAACGTAAATAAAGCTCTCACAAGCTACCAAAACCCAAATAAGCTCAAGTCATCATAAAGAGGCACGAAAATTTCTTTTCATGCAAAGGTGGTGCAAGACTTATATGAGCTTATATTGAATCAAGATAGAAGTAAGAAGCTTGAATAAGATGAAAAGAAGATGCAAATAAGCTAGGAAATAAGAAAAGTAAAAGACTTGGACATGAAATAAAAAGCTTGTATTAAAATCTTACACTACAACATGAAATTTAACTAAATTCTAACCAAGACTAAAATGAGGCCATGGGGTGGTATTTAAGGGAGTCTAGGTGACTAATCCCTTGTTTTACATTTTGCACTTAGCCCCTTAGTCTTTATAATTTTGTTCATACAAAGCATAAACTAGAGATACGACACTATCTTAACTTTCTAAAACACGACTATAGTCCTTGTAACTTTGAGGTGATGAGTTGACGAGCTTTCCAAAGATCTTCAATAATGTAAAAGTGATCACTTGCTCGGATTTAGAAAGTTATAGCTTCATAATCATCAATGAGCTTTGATTAAGTGTCTCTTGTACTTTCTTGAGCCTTTGAGAAATAATTCATCTTCACGGGCTTTTCATGAGTAGATTTCTTCTTTTGCTTCTCTTTCAAACTCTTTTCCACATCTCGTGCTCTTTTTGGGCTTTTAGGTTGCTTTTTGTGATGTTTTAGCAATATCCATACCTGCACAGTCATAAACACAAAAACACGATATCTTTGGCTTTTCGCGTTAGTTTTTGGTCTAAAATAGTCTAATAATGGTGAATAAAAGGTATGTGAATAAGCACATACCAGAGATTCTTTTTGTATTTTTATATTTTTATGAAAGCAAGTAAAAATCTCGGGTTTGAAGGAGTGGGCGGAATTAGTTGCTAGTCAACTAATGCAAATAAAATAAAATAACAAGAAAATAAATGTTTGTGAAAACTATATGGAGAGAAGTGTGTTTACTTAGATTTCCTTACTCCCTAACTATCTTTTACCGATTGATTAGTGTGTATTAATTGGGTGGATGACGGATTGTATTCCTTAATAACGGTCGTGGGGGTGTGTACGGACTTCCCCAACTCTATAAGCTCCTACTTCACTCCTATGTCGAGCCGGCTAACAAGCTCCTAACATGGGATCTCTAGAATTCGCTCATGCATTAAATACAATCAAATAACCTTAGTACACCTTGGTTCATGTTTCTTAAGACGTTCAAGCATGTTACCAATTGGAAGTCTGCCAGTTTTCTTAAGCCTAACATCGATAAACATTCATCCAATACAATCAATAACACACCATTTAATCAATAATCAATAGTTAGATTTCATTAAATCTAAGCAAACACAAAGAAAACCTAGCCTAGCTTGTTAAACAAAAGAGATGAACAAGATAGAATCAAACAACACATAGACATATTGAATGATTAATTGATTACTTATATTTAATGTAACATGGAAGATCTCAAGGTAAAAAAAACCTTGAAAAAGCTGCTAAAATTCGTCTAGGGTTTCTCCCTAAAAAGTTCCACACAAGTTCCACAACAATGACTAAAAATTATGAGAATATATATAGAAAAACAGATCTGACGGCGTCACGTTGTAGCCTTGACGCCGTCACCTCGCCGTGCTTAGGGTTTCTTGATGGACTTCTTCACGCCATCCCCCTTTAATCCATTCTGGCTTATCAAGACTTGACGGCGTCACATCCAAGCTTGACGCCGTCAAGGGTACTATTCCAGCAGATTTTAGTACTTTGTCGAATTCTTCCCTTTTATGCTCCAAAAACGTCCAAAATACTTCCTTTTCCAGAATTTCTCTCCAAAGTACCTAAAATGACAAAAGGAACGATTTAGGGCAATAATTGATCAAATAAATACGATTTAGGGCTTAAATGACCCTCGAAAAGCGGTACACTTTTCGCCTTATCAAAAAGGAAAATGAGGAGTTACTTAATTCCTATGAGGAAGTATTTAGAAAATTAAAATTTACCATTAAAGAAAAATGTTCTTCTAAAGAGGAACTCTCTAAAGTACTTCATAAAAACAATGAACTTGAAATTGAAGTAAAAAGACTTGTCACTCTCCAAGAGAATGTTGAACCATATAAAGATTGTGAGAATCTCACACTTAAGGTTGCCTCTTTGAGTGAAGAAGTCCCGCAACTTCAACAAAAGCCATTAAAAATCTCAAAATTCGAATAGAGTAGTAATGATTTGAATAAAATGTTGAATCGTCAAAAATTGTCCCAAGATAAGGAAGGTCATGGATTTTCAAAAAACGAGAAAACTACTTCCGAGAGTCTAACTAAACCCTTTGTTCTTGTAAAAGCAAGTAAAAATGAAACTCTCGAAACCTCCGAACCTGACGCGCTGGGCGACGCGTCAACTCGCCAGGACTCTGAGGAAAAGAAGAGCTGAAACTAAAAGCTTCATTAAACCTATCACCCCTCAAGTTCCTCTTGCAAACACTCAATGTAATCAAAGACCCATTGTATGGAGTGAAACCACAAAACAATATTACAACCCGGTTTCACCAAATGGTCTTAGATATACTCAAGCTCGAGTTGACCAAAGACTTCTTTTACCTACTCCAAATATGAGACCTTCATACTCATTAAATCAAAGACATGTAAGACCGAGCTTTCAAAGAAAAACACATGTTCAAAACAACCCTTGGTATACTCTTTCAAAATATGGCATCCAACTATTATACATATTGCTTCAAGATCCAAGAGTGTTCAACTTGGGCTTTTTATGTGCTAACCATGTCGGACCCAGGAAACAATGGGTACCAAAAGTTTGAGTTGTATTTCCAATTTTAGGTATGCTTCAAGGAGTTTCAACATACGAAATCTCAACCTAGTAAAGATGTCGATTGTAAACATACCATACTTGAAATCATCTCTAAGGAAAAGGATACAAAACTAGGTAATGTGTCTTGTAACTCCGAAATAAATCTTGCATCCATTGTAGATAATTCCATCCTATGGCATAGGAGATTAGGTCATGCTAACATGCGATTAATTCACAACATTGCATCTAAGGAATTAGTTAGGAAATTACCTAAAGAGAGATTTGATAATCATTTTTGTGATGCATGTAAAGTAGGTAAGCAAGTCCATGCAAGTCATAAGCTTATAAATATGATTTCGACGTCAAGAGTTTTAGAACTTTTACATATGGACTTGTTTGACCATCCGCTATTCAAAGCTATGGAGGAAACTTGTACACTTTGGTAATAGTGGATGACTATTCAAGATATACTTGGAGACTATTTTTGAAAACTAAAAATGAAGCATTTAACAAATTCAAAAGTTTAGGGAAAAACTTGCAAAATCTACTTGGATGTTCAATTGTCTCAATTCGAATGGACCACGGTAGAGAGTTTGATAATGAAATACAATTTGGAGTCTTTTGTGATAAACATGGAATTTCACACAACTTTTCGGCCCCTCGCACACCTCAATCTAATGGGGTAGTTGAAAGGAAGAACTGGACTTTACAAGAAATGAGTCGTACAATGTTAAATGAACAATCCATACCACAAAAATTATGGTGTCATGTTGTAGAAACCGCGTCTTACATACTTAATAGAGTTTTGATTAGGAAGACCATAAATAAAACACCCTATGAGATTCTTAGAGGTAAAAGGCCATCCCTAGAATACATTAGAGTTTTTGGTTGTAATTGCTTGATTTCCAATTCCTTAGAAAATCCTAACTTTTGTGATACTAGAAAATATAATGGAATCTTTCTAGGATATTCACAAACCTCAAAGGCTTACATTGTGCTTAACAAGGAAACCTCAAAGGTTGAAGAATCATGCAATGTAACTTTTGATGAAACTCCTCCAAAATCTAGGACATTACCTTTACTAGATGATGACATCATAGAAGAAGATGCATGTCAAAATAGGATAGAATCACCAAATAATGACCTAGAGGAAATATTACCTAGAGTAGAGAACATTAAGGAAGTTAGAGATCATCCTATAGATCAAGTCATAGGAGAATTAGATGAAAGAACTCTTAGATCGCATGCTCAAGACAAAAGCAATTATTTTGCATTTGTGTCAACAATAGAACCTAAGAATATTAAGGAAGCCATAAAAGATGAAAATTAGGTCATGGCAATGCAGGAGGAATTAGATCAATTCTTAAGAAATGATGTATGGGTCTTAGTTCCTTATCCTAGTGGTTACGCTATTATAGGAACCAAGTAGGTCTTTAAAAATAAGCTTGATGAAAATGGAATAGTTTAGGAATAAAGTTAGGTTAGTAGCCCAAGGATATAATCAATAAGAAGGTATTGATTATGATGAAACTTATGCACCCGTTGCACAATTAGAGTCTATAAGAATCTTACTTGCATATGCATGCAGTTATAAGTTGAAACTCTTTCAAATGGATGTAAAAAGTGCGTTTCTAAATGGAGTCATCGAAGAGGAAGTGTATGTTGCACAACCTCCCGGTTTTGTAGATTTTCAAAAACCTAATCATGTTTATAAGCTCAAAAAGACTTTGTATGGACTTAAACAAGCTCCTAAAGCTTGGTATGATAGATTGCAATCTTTTCTCTTGCATAATGAATATAAAATGGGTATGGTAGATAACACTTTGTTCACTAAAACAAAAAGAAAGGTATCTTATTATTATTCAAATCTATGTAGATGATATCATTTTTAGGTCAACATTCCAATCGCTTTGCGATGAATTTGCAAAATTAATGCATAATGAATTCGAAATGAGTATGATGGGTGAACTTAGCTTCTTTCTAGGATTGCAAATTAAGCAATTAAGCGATGGAATATTTTTCAATTAATCTAAGTACATTGGAGAGATGCTTAAGAAGTTTGGATTGGAAAATTCTAAGGCTACCAAAACCCCTATTTCTAGAAAAAGAGTTATCGCCCTAGACAAAGGAAACAAATCCGTTGATAACACTAAGTATAGGGGCATGATAGGAAGTTTACTCTATCTAACGGCAAGTAGGCCGGACATAATGTTTAGTGTTTGTCTTTGTGCTAGATTTCAAGAAGATCCTAAGATTTCCCACTTAGAGGCCATTAAGAGAATATTTAGTTATATTAAGGGAATTCAACACCTAGGCCTTTGGTATATAATGGATACGGGGGTAACAGTGTTGGTTTATGCCAACTCGGATCATGCGGGAGATATAGTTGATATGAAAAGCACTAGTGGAATATGCACATTTGTAGGAGCATGCTTAACATCATGGTTCTCTAAGAAACAAACGTCTTTCGCCAACTTCATAACGGAATCCGATTATGTGGCGGCCGGAAGGGCTTGTCAACAAGCGTTATTGATGAAGCAAGCGTTTGTTGATTATAACGTCATGTTAAATGAAATACCTATATTATGTGACAATATGTGCTCTATCAATCTAGACTCAAACCCAATTGATTACCCTCGAACCAAGCACAATGAAATTATACATCACTTCCTAAGAGATAAAATCACGAAAAACCACATCACTATAGAGAAAATACCTTGTGTAGACAACATTTCTAAGATCCTATCAAAACCCTTAGATAAAGATCAATACAATTATTTGAGATTAGGACTAGGAATGAGATTACTAGAAGATGAGGAGGATGTAAATGGTAAGAAATAAATATTGGAGGAATCTTAAGTACAAACCTTTTCTAAAAATCCACTAAATCATATTTCTCATATATAATCATGCTAATTTGTGTCCTTTAGATCTATTATCCAAACAAAGCATTTTTAACCAATGACACTTATTAATCATCTTCTTTATAAAAACATCAAGAAGTCTTTCAAACCTAATACATCCTCCACTATACTTTAGAAAATAACTCTCAAAATAGGAAATATGTCTCTTTCGGAAAGGTCCATTAACAACACTCAAGGAAATCAAAACCCGGAGAGCTCTAAGAGATTGAAAAGGTCATTCATGGATATGATGAAAAATGAAGGTGATGATAGGATTGTGTTTGAATATGAGTTAAGGACCTTTGCGGAAAGTGAAGTGTGGGACTTAATTAAGGAACCATTAAGTCCAAGGTTATGTGAAGATGAGTACTCCATTTGTTGCGAAAACACCACACACATGGTTAATGCTCTCAAAGAATCAAGGATTGAGTCTAGGGTGATGCTCTTATCCATCCATGAAGGAATCATGGAATTGCTAACCACTATCTCCAAGATAAATAGGAAGTTGGAAGATGATAAGGTGAAAGGAAAAGGGAAGATGGTGAAAAAGGAAGACACCCTAGGACTTAACCTAGGAATCTAGGTCACTTGTTTAAATTTTGTCATCAAGTACTAGTATAGTGCTTTTGGAAGAAGTACTAGGATAGTTCTTGTAAAATAAAATGTGTAGCATATTTTGTTCATGTATGCTTGAAATGAAATGCAATAATTTGGGACTAATATACCTTGCCATGCACATACTCATGTACATATTATTGTGTACTAAACCATGTTGCAAGAATCCAAATGGTAACCTAACCCATTTTGGACTTTCACATGTGCGTTTTCTTGGTTGTTGCATGTTGTTGTGTTTTATGTAGCTAGGCCACCGCAAAGGTGAGACTCTTGACCCATGGATCTCCACCTTGAAACAAGGGGGAGCAACGATCTAGGGGGAGCTATGTTCAAAGGGAAGCCCATTCGGGTGCATATACAAGCTAGCTCATTTATCCCACAGGCCCAAGTTCGAAACCTGGCTTGATTGGAAGTCCCGCCTTTTTTATTCGACAAAAGGGGGAGAAAGAAAGCAAGAGCATGAAGACCTATTCAAGTTAAAGACAAAGGCTTCACCAAATTACAATGCAAGGTCAAGATGCAAGCTACACCAAAGGCGCGCTTTGTCTTCGCTACGTTTTGTAATTTTATTTGCTTTCGGAATTTATTTATCATCATCAAAAAGGGGGAGATTGTTGAGGCAACATTATCAAGATCTCCTAATGTTTTAATGATGACAAATAAACCTTTGAAACACATAAAATAATAAAACGGTAGCCAAAATTCCCCGAATCCATATCTGCTCCTGACGCGTCACCCACGCGTCAACGCATGGCTGACGCGCCAGGCTTCTGTATGGAGCGGGACGAATTTTGAAAGTCGGCTTTCCCCATACCCGACAAATGTGGATCTTTCAATACAGGTATGAATATGCTATGTGCTTAATTGAGAACACTCGAAACGAGTTTTGGAATTAGAGAGATCCAACTTTTAAAACACCCGCTTACGGGAAAACACCAACTCATGTTTTCTAACACACGCCTCCAGCCAAGGCTTTTCTAAACATAGGGAGCTTATATATTTCATGTAACATCACGTGAAAGCATCCATATGCTCATATCCCGTGCTTACGTCTTCTCTAATCACGTAACGGGCTTACTCCCTTATTGGTCAAACTAAATCCAAGGTCTCTTTGCGTAAACGCATCCTTTCCCGCATGGGCTATGCTTTACAGCAAGGCAAAACACTTGACTTGTTTGTACCAAGGTGTTAGTTGAGTACGTCGAGTCGTGGAAAGTCACGAGTTATGAAACTATGGACTCTCGACGTTGTGTTACTTGGACTTATAAGTAACCTATGATTTTCTCAACTCATAATCTCAATTGTCTAAACCTTTTCTTCTTAATGACAATTAGATTATTTATTAATCCTTTCTTAATATTTTCTTAAATGACATTTTCGCAAAATTCAAATTACCAAATCTCCCAAAATCCTTTCCCAACAACCTCTTACATATTCTCTTACACCTTACACAAAAGGGTACCTTTGTCTCCTCACAAACTCCCACACAGTATTCCCTCCTTACAATATTCCCTTCACTTTATACATTTCCCATACACTCCCTTATACACATACATACACTCTTTTCTACACACACACACCTTACACATACGAACTCACATACACACACCTTTACATTCAAAATACACACGCTTCACTCACATACCTCTCTTCACACACACAAGGCTCCCCATCACTTCAATCTTACACATTCCTTACATATACAACTCACTCCCTATATACGTCCCATCTCTACAACAAATTCCTTACACTCCCAACAACTTTATTTTCAAAATACACACACTACTCACAACCATCTCACTCTCTACACACACAAGGCTCCCCATCACATCCATACTTACATATTTCCTTACACACACATACAATCCAACCCTTATATTCCTTACACCCTTTCACATCCCAACCTTTCACTCACCCTCTTCTCCAAGGAAGGAATATTCCCTTGGATATCCTCTCTTAACCCAACCATGGTTCACTTCTAACTCAACTATGGTTAGTTCTCTACACACCCATTCTCACCCAACCATTGTTAACTCTTAACCACACCAAGGATGGAATATTCCCTTGGATATACCCTTTAACCTAACCATGGTTTACTCTCTACACACTTCTAACCTAACCATGGTTACTTCTTAACCCAACCTCTCACACTCTTCCCTATAGAGGAATATCCCATGGCATATTCTCTTCTCTTTTATGCCATGTGAGGAATACCCTTTCTACCCCTACCAAATTACCCTTTCTACTTTTCTACCCTTGGTAATTTGTTCTCTCATAAACACTTCACAAAACATTTTCCAAATTGGCTATTTGAGTTGGTAAACCTTAGATTGATTAATGTTAAGGTTTAGTGTGAAGTACAATTGGGGGTTTAGCAAGGTTTGGTATTTATAAGGACTAACACCCAAACTTGGGATTTCTACAACAGAGGTCCTGGCGCGCTGCCCGCGCGTTGACGCGTGGGTGACGCGCCGGTCTCGGTAAATTAACCCAAGTTTGGGTCTTGGCCTATAAATACCCCCTTGCCTCTTGTATTCCTCACCCCTTGCCATTATTCTTTCTCTCTACATTCTTTCTCTTTAATCTCTCTATTTCTATCTTGTGTTCTTAGTTAAACACACTAACATCTTTGAAAGAGCACGTCTCCTTGCAAGGGAAGAATCTCAAGAACTTAATCCACTCTTGTGATTGTGTCGAGGGTCTTCTTATCTCTACCCTTTCTATTACAATCGAGTCTCTAGTTTAGGTTAGGGCTTGATTAAGCAAACATTCATTCATTCTATTGTTTGTACGGGAAGTCTTGTGTCTTGGTGACCAAGCCTAGATCATTGGGGATCTAGTTGGGGTTTGATACTTCCGGTGGGAAGTTTTGGTAGTGGTCCTGGTGACCCTTAGGTGAAATCGAATCGCGAGATTCTTTTGGGTGGTTTTCGAGGGCGGAATACCGTTGGTGAGTAGTTCCTTCTTTGTGAGCATCGATATTTGGGAATATCGGTGGAGTGAAGTTGTAACGGTTTGTAGTCCACCGAAAGGATGATACTAGTGAATAGTATCGGTGTCGTGGATTGGCAACTGGACGTACGGATGGTATAAACCCCCCATCCAGAACCAGTATATATCGTGGTGTTCTTTACTTGCTTTATATACTTGTGGTTGTGATTGTGTTTGTGGTTGTTCTTACTTAGACCACTTGGTTATCTTCGAGGCTTAAAGTTTGTAAACATTCTAAAAGCCAAGGAAACCGTATTCAACCCCCCCCCCCTCTACGGTTCTACAGGTCTTGTATTTGTTGTGAGGAGAGTGGTGTCCTAGTGTGTAAGTTAGGACTTAGTTAAGTCGGTGTGTNTACTTGTGGTTGTGATTGTGTTTGTGGTTGTTCTTACTTAGACCACTTGGTTATCTTCGAGGCTTAAAGTTTGTAAACATTCTAAAAGCCAAGGAAACCGTATTCAACCCCCCCACCCTCTACGGTTCTACAGGTCTTGTATTTGTTGTGAGGAGAGTGGTGTCCTAGTGTGTAAGTTAGGACTTAGTTAAGTCGGTGTGTGAAGGCTTGGATCGGGAAAGGATCCAAGTGTCTCTTCTGTGAAGGCTTGGATTGGGTGATGATCAAAGTATGTCTTAGTGCCAAGGCTTGGATTGGGTGATGATCCAAGTATGTCTAAGTGTAAAGGCTTGGATTGGGTGAAGATCCAAGTGTGTCATTTGTGTGAAGGCTTGGATTGGGTGAAGATCCAAGTAGGACAAGAGTGCTTGTTCGTGTGGCCACGTGGGCCTTGGAGTAGATTGGTTCTAGTTACGATTAGAACTCGACATTCCACTTAGTTTCGTTAAACTTTGTGTAAGCTTGTGTACGGATTGCTTCGCCTGAAGAAGTGTGTTGATATAGTGATTGATAAATCTCGAGTGTGGTACTCGGGGAGTGGAGTAGGACGAAGAGTGAGCTTCGTGCCGAACCACTATAAATCTCGGCGTCTCTTTGGTTGGGCTCTTTCCTTTACTCTTTACATTATTACTTTGTTTGTTTACATTTATTTGTAGCTTAATAGATATCACATAAAAAGAAAAATTCAACAAGTTTGCAAAAGAATATTAACTGGACCTAAAAACGGCGAAACAAGAGAATCGGTGAAACTATTCAACCCCCCTTCTAGTTTCTACAGAATTACAACTTGAACTTTTATTTGCCCCATGTCTCTAGTTTATTTTGAAAAATTCTGCCATTTTTAAAAATTTTGACACGTTTTTCCGAACCTAACAAGAATAGACCTTAGCCGAGCACATTAACCCTTAATATCATGGTGAGGTTTAGCCTATTCAGTTTCCCCTGTTTTACCCCAAATCCATCAAAAATTATGAGTGTGCCGGTAGTTTGTAGACTTTAGAACTTGGCCTTTCCATCATTTTGAAACCATAGACGAGTAGTGTATTGAGTTTTCTTAATGCATTTGGGAGAAACTTTTTGAGAAGGCAATATTTTAGGATTGTCACCCAAAAAGCCTATATGTGTGCGTTTATCGATTAGTCACATTGATTATTCGACCCCCATGTAAACCCTTTTTGTTGCACTCATCTTTAGTGCAAGATACCCCTAGATACACCCTTTTAAACCTATCCTTTCGTTTCTTACCCATATTATAATTGTTTCGATACACCTATTCGCCTTAGCCTACTGTTTAGTCTTGGTTTATGATTGGAAAGTTGCCACTTGCTCTAGTTTGAGGTTCGAGTTATGAGATTCAGAAATCACACCTACGTTGAAGACCCATCTTTGAAGATCATTAGAGACACCCAAAATATTACATGTATGTTTCATCTCAAGTGGGGGGATGTATTTTATTATTTCTTGTATTGTTATGAAAAAAAATGTGAAATTCAGTATGTAGATAATTTATCTTTGGTGCAACCTTGTACAGCACCTTGTTTAGAGCTTTCAAAGAATTAGTATCGAAGAGGCCACTTCGGTCACATATGAAGAATGAAGTTGTTGGTTCTTGATCACCAACATGAAGACCAAGTGTTGTGCCCATCATGACGTCTGCTAATGGCACACACACTTGTTATATGATCCAGTTTTTGCGTCTTGGAGCTTGAACTTTGGATGAACGACAAGTGGTAACGACTCGGTTGTAGGTTAAGACTATTTGCTTTCTTTTTATTTTTACACCATTATTGTGCATCCCATGTCTTATCCTACCTTTTTAGTTTTTGTAGGAAATAGCTCCTAGCTAGATCTTTGAGCCTTTAGAATCGATAGAATGCAAATGTAATCAAAAGCAAACTATATAGAGAATCTCTGACAAACTTATGTTCACGCGGAATATAAACACAAGTATAAAGAAAATGAATAACTAAAAGACTTTGATCCTCTATGGATCTATATTAATTACTCAAGATTGTTTCTAATGTCGTACATAATTCATAGCCGTGAGTTTCTTTTATACTACAAGAAACCTAGACAGCTCATTACAAGAAAACGTATAAAGAAAATTATAAAAGATATGCAATATCTTGTCTAAATATAACTCATGCATATCCTTCTAACAACTCTAATACTACGGATTAACTATATCCACAAAAATACATATCAGCAGGAACCACGCTATCAGCAGGAACCACACTATCAGCAGGAACCACTAAAGGTACCAACAGGAACCTGTCAGCAGAATATTTATTCAATAATTCCTAACAATCCTCCCCTAAACTTGAATTTGACATGGTTAACTTCAAGTTTCTAGCTAGATCTTTAACTTCAAGAGCATGAGGATTGAGACTTTGAACTCTGCAGCAAAATTAGGTAACTAGCAGCAACTTCTAAGTATCAGCAGCAACAAGTAACCATCTTTGAAGACCAAGATTCCAGCATCCACTCCTATGGATCAGCAGCAACCAGAACTAGCATCAACAAGAATAGATTTGAGAAGCCTTTACCAAGTAGCTATTCACTCTTGGGCTAGCTAGTACTTTGGTGGAATCATGGCATCACCCTGGTGAACTAGTAACCAGTCCAACCCTCAGAACATGAATCATGGGTGTGATGGAATACCCTGATGATTTTTGGCAAACCATCATAGCCAAAAACGGATTTGACATGTCTTTACCTGTAGCCGTTTGCTCAGGACTAGCCAATCCTTTGGTAAGAAATTACCTTGGTGAATTGATTACCAAGTATGGGTTTCCACTGCCTTTACCACAAGCCATACACATGTGGGCTAGCCAAATCTTTGGAATCCCGAACGAAAACATCCATGGTGAATTGATAACCATTTTCAACTCTCAGCAATGAAGCATGGGTGAGTTGAATACCCTATGGTTTTGAGCAAACCATTACAGCTATCAACGGATTTGTTGTGTCTTTACCAAAGCCGTTCCCTTTGGACTATCAAACTCTTTGATGGAATGCAGTCATCATCATGGTGAGTTGATAACCATATGTGGTGTGGTAATGAACCAACACAGTAACCTGTTCACAAGAAAGAGCAGCAACTATACAAATACAAGTTAGACTAAAGTGAATTTTTTTTTTCTTTGTTTTTATTTTTTTAACTAAAAATAACTAAAATAAATAAAATAAAGAAAATAAAAATATACAAAGGAATACATAGTACCATGATCAAGAGGAATCTCTTTGAGCCACAATCCTAGACTTGATCAAACCAATTAACTGCTCAGCATGAGTCATATCATTTCCTACCATATGAGGAGGAACCTCCAACTTATGCCTAAGCATCTGCTCCATGATATTCACGGATAGAGGATATTCCAGATCTGAGAACATATACACCACAATACCAGAAAGAGTCTCCAACACATGAACATTTGAGAGAGGATAAAACCTCCATCCACGGACTTTCCAGTGTTGATAATTTTCCCAAACTTTGAAACCTTTACCAGTGTGATACTTAGAATCAAAGAGTACATGAAGATCACCTAACAAGAATAACCCATCACCTTCAGGAGTATGAGTTGTAAAGTTGTTAGACACCATGCTATATAGCTTGATCAAATCCTGTCTATCTACCAGATGGAGAATTTCTTGCAAAAAGGTGAAATGTTTGTAGGAACCATCTAGCCTATGTATAGTATTCACTTGGCCAGTAGGTACAGAAGTCAATTCCCATTTCACCAACTTGTGCCACATGGTGTAGTTACAGTCCTTACATTCTCCAAATCAAATTTCTTAAGTATATCATTCACATACTTGTCTTGGCTGATAAAGATCCCTTCAGGCTTTTGTTTGACTTGCAAGCCTAAGAAGAATTAAGTTCTCCCATGGCACTCATCTCAAATTCACCCTTCATTAATTTCTCAAATTCTCTGCACCAAGCTTCCTTTGTGGAACCAAAGACGATATCATCCACATAATAATTCTTCTTGATGAAGAGTGTTTTATCAATAGCACCTCTTCTATAACCATGCTTCAATAGGAAATTTGACAATCTTGCATACCAAGCCCTTGGTGCTTGATGTAGTCCATAGAGAGCTTTCACCACCTTGTACACCATCTTAGGATTCTGAGGGTCCTCAAATCCCTTAGGCTGAGTCACATACACCTCGTCATCAATCTTGCCATAGAGAAAAGCACACTTGACATCCATTTGATAGACTAAAAATCCCATGTAAGAGGCAAAGGCCAAAAATAGTTTTATGGCCTCAACCCTTGCCACTGGTGCAAAAACTTCATCATAGTCAATACCCTCTTCTTGTCAGAAACATTGAGCAACCAATCTAGCTTTATTTCTAACCACAACGCCTCTAGCATCCCTCTTGTTCTTGAGAATCCATTTTGTTCCAATAGCTATCTTTCCATCAGGTAGAGGCACAAGTATCCATACTTCTTGATTCTTAAATTGTAGCATTTCTTCTTGCATAGCCTCCACCCAACTTGGATCTCCAAGAGCTTATGCTATACTGGTTGGTTTAACTTGAGATAGAAAGCAGGCAAATAGACAATGTTGATAATCTGTGTGATTGTTCCTTTGCTGACTAGAGATGTAGGTAACAAAAGCACATTCACCAAACTTTGTCTTTTTCACAATACTTCTTGTTTGAACAGTTGAATTGGGATCTCCAAGAATCTGAGATTGAGGATGAATTGTGTTTATCCTCTTAGTGGCAGCAGGATTAACATCTATATTGGATGATAGATTGTTGAATGTGGGAGCAAAGTCATCATCATATGAAGAGGAGTTGAAAATCCCATCTCTTTGTTGATGATTACCAAGATCTGAGGGACTTGGATACCTTGTGAGAGGTTCTTCAAAGCTCAATGGTTGACTAGTAGGAATGGAGGAAGGATCAGCAGGAACAGTGATGCCAGTAGGAACACCATCAGCAGAATTGGCCTCAGCAGCAATTGGAACACTACCAGCAGGAACTGAACGACTACCAGCAAAATCCATATTCCTGCGGGCTTCTTCAGCTGATTGTCTCAAGAGTTCCTCAGTATCTTTTGTAAATTCAAAACCAAACTTTTCAGCAGCTTCCTTTGCAGCATGTTCCTGTCTTTGAAGGCTAGCAAGATCCTCTGCAAAAGTTGAATCATCTTCATCCATACCAGAAGCATCTTTGACATGAGAACCTAAAAAATTGGTAGAGGGAAAAGAAGGAACAACAGAGGTTTGTTCATCACTTTCTAAGACAGAGTCAGAGTCATCATCCATGGTACCTGCAGGGTTAGTTTGGGACTCTTGTGTCCTTGCAGATAGATTAGCTTTGAACCCAGTGTAACCTAAATGATCAGTTAAATAGTCAAGGTCAAAATACCAATCATGACCTGCACCCTGAACATTAGGTTTATCTTTAAGAAATCTCAGGTTAAGTGTTTCTTCTATCTTTTTGGCAGATAAATTATAAACCATGTAAGCCTTACTATGAGCTGAATGACCAACAATATATCCTTCATCAGCTTTCCCTTCAAACTTTCCCAAGTGATCACTGGTATTTAAAATAGTCACATGACATCCAAAAGGCTTAAAGTAACTAATGGTAGGAACTTTCCAAGTCAGAAGTTCATAAGGTGTCTTGTTGTTAGGTCTAGTAATCAATACCCTGTTCAAAACATAGCAAGCAGTGCTTACTGCTTCAGTCCAAAACATAGTGGGTAGCTTAGAGTCAGCAAGCATAGATCTTGCTGCTTCTATGAGGTTTCTATTTTTTCTTTCAGCAACCCCATTTTTTTGTGGGGTTCTGGAATTGCTATAGTCCATTTTAATTCCCTTAGACCCACAGAGTTCAATTAATTTAGCATTTTTAAACTCTGTCCCATTATCACACCTTATACCCTTAACCTTTTTGTTTAGCTGGTTTTCAACAAGGGCAATAAATTCTTTAAGAGTCTGAAAAGTTTCATCCTTAGTTCCCAAAAAGAATACCCAACAAAACCTGCTATAGTCATCAGTAACCACCAGACAGTAGTACTTGTGATCAATACTTCTGACAGAAGTAGGACCAAAAAGATCCATATGAAGCAACTGGGGAGGTTCTGAAATTTTGCTCACTGCTGTAATGGCTTTGTATGAGGTTATGTGTTGCTTTCCTTTGTTGCAGACAACACAATTATGCTCATTTGTGAAGACTTTGGAAGGAAGCCCTTGGAACAATCCATGTTTTGCCAACTTGTTGATGGTTTTGAAGTTCACATGTACCATCCTCCTGTGCTATTTAGTAGACTCATCCAAGGATGCTTTTGCCACCAAGCAAGCTAGATCCTCTTCAGGCTGGACATCATTCAAATTGAATGTGTAGAGATTGTGGCTTCTAGGAACTCTGAGCAAAATCTGACTATCATCAGGTAACTTGAAGTCCTTAGAAAGCACAAGATATTCCTTCTCAGTGAAGAGAACATTGTTCTTTGTGTCACAAATTTATGAAACTGAGAACAAATTGAAGTTTTGTAGTTCCTTCACATAATAGGCATTTTCAAAGTCCAGGTTGGAAGTCCTAATGGTTCCTTTCCCTGTAATTCTGCCATCTCCTCCTTTAAATGTCACAGTGCCTCCATGAATAGGTACAAAATCATGCAACCTATCTTTGTTCCCTGTCATACTTCTAGAGCAACCACTATCTACAATACCTACTTCTTTACTCTTATGAGGATGATCCTACAATAACAAAAATATACAACAACATAAGTATCATAGGCAGACTCAAGTCATAAATGACTTGAGCCTGCCTTGTAGATCAAAAGAGTTAAACCCTGTAGATTGATGAGATCCACCATTGTTCTTGTATCCCCTTTTTAGATATGGTCTCTTTTGTCTCCAATAACAACCTGCTGAGGACTTAACAGCAGTATCCCATCTTGCCTCCCCCATATACATTGGGTCATAATAAACAGTCCAAAAACCATTCTGAAAGTAAGTGCTAGTAGGTCTGATAAATGGACTAGCAACATGTTTCTTCCAACCAACTGGAAAGGGTCTACCAGTAGAATTTGGCTTACCAGCAGGAACTGGCTTACCAGAAGGAACTGACTTATCAGCAGAAACTGGTTTATCAGTAGCATTGGGTCTACTGGTTTTCACATGTGTTGCTTGTGGAACAAATGAGGGAATTTCATGAACATTATTCCACATTGGTCTAGGTCTTTGTTGGTCAGTACACACACCCATTCTTTTCTCATGGAAATCGCAATCCTTAATAAGATGATAAGAACTACCACAAACAAAACAAGTTTTCTTTCTAGAAGATTTGTTCATAACATGAGATGTCTTATTACAAACAAATTTATTAAAACCAAAACCAGAAACTGAATTGTTTTTCACAGAATTAAAAGAATTGTCTTTCACAGAATTAAAAGATAAATCTTCAAAAGATGTTATCTTTGAAGTAGATTCATCAGCAGCAACTCTTGGGGAGAAGTCAACAGACTTGTATGAGGACTTGGGTGAGTACTTCGGTGAGTCAGACTTGTCACTTGGATCACAACTGGTAAAGGTATTGGTCTCTGATGTCTTGTCACTGAAAGAACAAGATACAAAGTCATTAGTTTCACTGCCAGAGTTAGGTAAGTCATTAGACTTTTTTCCATATGACATGTGTGATTCATCAAAGTCTATGTGTGGTGAGGGTGGCTTAAAGGTTCCTGTAATGGGTGGAGAAACAGTATGCATTTCTCCTTCTTTAACATACTTAATAGGAATTTGAAAATTTTCTTCCTCAGGGGTAAGGTCAAAAACATTGGATTCATTAGGGTCATAAACTTCATTTGGCCCTATAAAGTCTCCATACCCCATCCCTCTCCTAGACTTAACAGACTGACAACTATCAACCAATTTATCTAAATGTTTAGTTACCTTTCGCCATTGCATTTGTAAAGCCACTTTACTATCTAATTTGGCCTTTAAGTCCTGTTTCTCTAAGTTCACCTTAGCATTTTCTTTTTCAGAATACTTTAACAGATTAGTAGTGTTTTCTAAATCTCTTTCTAACACCCTAATTTTCTCTTCATATTCAAACTGATTCTTTTGGTACCAAACCTTTTGTTGTTCTAGTGTTTTAATTGCACCCTTATAGGATTGTACCTGAATATAGGAGTCTTTATATTGAGTTTCTATATCATCAAACTCTTTTTAAGTTTAGCATATTTATTATCACAACCAAATATACAATTTTGTACCTGAGATGAGGTGCCCATCAATGCAAATTCTTCATGCTCATCTTCTGTCTCACATCCAGCCAGCATTCTATAGACCTGAGAAGCACCACTTTCCACCTTTGCAGACTCATGCTCTTTCCAATCAATCATAGAATCCACAGATACCAATGCTTTTGATTGCCCAGATTCCAATTCCTTCTGTTTGTATGTAGAGTATCTTGTTTTGTCCTCAACATTCTTTGTAGTGCATTCTCTAGAAAAGTAGCCAATTTGGCCACATGAGTAGCACTTAACCTTCTTCTTGTCAAACCTGGCTGCATCTCTGCCTTTGAAATTGAGCTTTCTTCCAGCCTTCTTTTCAAACCTTTTGATTTTGACTGAAAGCATAGCCATCTGCCACTTAAGATCCATCTCCTCCAAGTCCAATTTATCAACTTGCTCCAGATCTTCAAAAGCCAATTGCTGTTGTGGTTCATAATCAACAACAAAGGAATGGAGCACATCTTCTAGCACATTACCAGATTTTAAGTGATTCTTTGGTCCAGTAGAGGTGTAGGAAGATGATGTTGATGAAGAGCTTGGACTATCAGCATATGACAACTTGTTATTATTAGAAGTAGTGCTAACAAATGCTGAATGTGTTGGAGTTGGTGAATAGGTTGAGTGTCCCTTGATATCAATTTCAAGAGTTCTAAGCTTGGTATATAGGTCATCAAAGGTCAAGTACTCAAGACCACCTCTTGTTTTAAGAGTGATGCATACTTGTAACCAGGAATGAGGTAAAGCTCTTAAGAACTTGGTATTGCAATCTTCATTATCAGGCTTTGCTTTCAACTGATTTAGTTGACTTAAGATCTTTTGAAACCTTTCATAACCTTTGTGTATGCCCTCTTCTTCTGAGATCTTTAACTCCTGGAACTCCTGCTTGAGCATTGACTTCCTCATCTTTTTGGACTCCTCATTGCCTCCAAATCTTGCTTTAATAGCCTTCCAGATCTCCTTAGCATCATCAAGATGATGAAAATCTCCCATATGATCATCTGGGAGAGACTAAAGCAAGATTGTTCTTGCCTTGGTCTCTCTTTGGACAGTAATTTGTTCATTAGCAGTGGCAGGAGGAAGAATGATGATGTTACCTTCCTTATCTCTTCCAGTTTTTGGCAGGAGGAAAAATGATGATGTTACCTTCATTGTCTCTTCCGGTTTTCTTCTTGTTGTTGCCATTCTGAATCACATTCCAGAGATTGAAATCACTATTGGTGATCCAGTTTTCCATCTTCATAGCTCAGATCTCGTACTCATCCTTCTTAAGGTAAGGGAATTTGGCATTGCTGCTGGTCAGAGTGGTTGTGAGGACCTGTTGAAGTGGTTGTGGTTGTGTATTTGGTTGAGTAATATCTGAATCAGCTTCTTCACCTGACATGTTTTGAGGGTTTAAAAGTGTTTAAGAGATAAGATGTTCTTCTTTAACAGAGACTCTCTCCAGGCTCTGATACCACTTGTAGGAAAATAGCTCCTAGCTAGATCTTTGAGCCTTTAGAATCGATAGAATGCAAATGTAATCAAAAGCAAACTATATAGCGAATCTCTGACAAACTTATGTTTACGCAAAATATAAACACAAGTGTAAAGAAGATGAATAACTAAAGGACATTGATCCTCTATGGATCTATATTAATTACTCAAGATTGTTTCTAATGTCGTACATAATTCATAGCCGTGAGTTTCTTTTATACTACAAGAAACCCTAGACAGCTCATTACAAGAAAACGTGTAAAGAAAACTATAAAAGATATGCAATATCATGTCTAAATATAACTCATGCATATCCTTCTAACAACTCTATTACTGCGGATTAACTATATCCGCAGAAATACATATCAGCAGGAACCACACTATCAGCAGGAACCACTAAAGGTACCAGCAGGAACCTGTCAGCAGAATATTTATTCTATAATTCCTAACAGTTGTGAATCATGCTTAGGTGAGGGATTTGAGCCGTCATTAGGGTCATGTACCATTGCCTTTGTCACCTTTGCCATAGTATGTTAGTAACAACACTACAGCAATAGCCTTATATATGTTCACCCAATATTGCCTTTAAGATTTGTTTCGACCTTAGCTCTAGTGGTAGAGATTTGTGTAACCGCCAAGCCTATGATAGAATACATTCTATGACTGTGCGTTGAGTGATCACCCCGAAATTAACACTTAGATTAGAGAGTGAGCTTGAGTGTTTGTTCCTATTTCATGAGGTGTTCGGCTTTGATATATTCTAGCATAGGAAATTTTTAGATTCATATCTTCTATATTCATGGGAGATATCTTTTTAAGAATCATTATAATAAGGTCTACTTGAGGGCAAGTAGAGTTCAAGTGGGGGGATATTTGATAACATCAAATAGTTCTGATATCTTAGTGTTAATTTCCCCCTAATATTCTCATCTTTTGTGTTATTTTACTAGGATATATGCTTTTATTTGTTTATATTATGTTTTCAGGACAAAGATGAGCAAAGGAACGAAAAGACGCGGAAATGGAGGACTTAATATGAAGATTATTGAAGTATGCGTAATCTACACTAAATACGGCGTAGAGGGGTTCTCTACCTACGCCGTAGGTCACTTAGAAGACCAGAAGAAGTCAACCAAATACCTACGACGTAGTCGACACTTCAACTACGGCGTAGTTATTCCAACAAGACTTCTACGGACGTAGCCAACATTCTAGCTACGCTGTAGGTCCTATAATCAAACAGTGAAGAATATCCGTGATCCTTGATGAAGTTACGGCGTAGTTTCTGAAATAACTACGCCGTAGAAGTGCCAGCAGAAGTTCTATACCCGTAGCCCATGATCAAGCTACGGCGTACTTGCATTTTACAAAGGCTATGGCGTAGTCAACCCTAGAGCTACGCCGTAGTAAAGTCGGGCACTATAAATACTGATGCGGGATTTTGCAACCTCAAAAAAGGTTTTACTTCTGAAGGGATCTTGAGAAGCTTGCACTCCTCCAAGCAGTGTACCTGACCGATGTAGTATAGTGAGTGGCAAGTACCGGGGGATTGATCGTTCTCTAGGGTAATAGTGTCGTTAGGATTGAGATGTAGGTTAACTAGGTCTAAGGGTGAGGGATGATTCTTTTTGTATTTTTTTATTTTTTGAAAAGCAGTAAAATCTCGGGTATTTGGAAGAGTGGGCGAAATTAGTTTCTAGTCAACTAACCCAAAATTACTAATTAAACAAAATAAAATAAAATAATAAGAAAAGTAAATGCGGTGGATTACTTATAGGAGACAAGTGTGTTTACTTAGATTTCACTACTCCATAGTTATCTTTTATTAATTTATTGATTTGTTACAACTGTTTGATTGAAGGATTGCATTCCTTAATACCGGTCGTGGGGGCGTGTACGTCCTTCCCCAACTCTATGAGTATTTATTTCTTTTTATGATGACACGTTTAGTGTCCTACCATAGAATCATCAACATCTACTCATGCATTAAATACAATTAATAAAACCGTAGTACACATCCGATTATGTTTCTTAAGACATTCAAGCATGTTACCGTATAGGAGATTAGCTAGTTTTCTTAAGCCTAACGTGAGTCAATCAATAAAACAATCAATAACAAATCAACAATCAATAATTAACAACTAGGTTTCATTAGATCTAAGCAAACACTAAGAGATCTAAGCTAGCGTATTAATGAAAAGAAAAGATAAACAATTAATCAAACAATACATAGACATATTGAATGATTAAAGGAGAACTTATTTTTCAATTAAACATGGAAAAAGTGTTGTAAAGTTCAGACTCCCAAAGTTCCCAACAAAGTTCCACAAGTTCCACCTTTTTTCTAATGAAAAATCCAAAAGAATATATAGAGATACATAGGTGACGGCGTCAGGTTATGAGTCCTGACGCCGTCAAGTCGCCGTGATTAGGGTTTCTTAACGCCTAATTAATCTTCTTGACATTGTCACTCATTGTCTTCACTAGGCCGTCTCTTGTAATTGTTGTACGTGACACCCTACTCCCAAATACACGTGACGCCGTCACGTGTTAATCCACAAAAAGTTCTTTGGTCCGTCGTTTGCAAATAGATTCCACCACTTGAATCTGCAAGTGACGGCGTCACTCTGTAAGGCGTGACGTCGTCACTGTGTAAGGCGTGACGTCGTCAGGTGCAATTTCCAGCATAGTTTCTTAATGTTGTCGTTTTCTTCACTCTTAACTCCAAAAACGCCCAAAATGCTCCATTTTCCAGAATTCTCGTCCCATGTACCTAAAATGACAAAAGAAGCGATTTAAGGTAATATCTGACTATATATTTACGATTTAGGGGTTAAATGACCCCTTAAAAGCGTATCAAATAAATCCTTATCAAATATCAGCCCTAATTCCGAGTTTTAAACATCACTTTCACATCACTCCACCACACAGAAGTTCAGAGGAATTCAGGGAGCAAGGAGAATGACATTCCACCTGCATACAAGTTATCTCCAAGGGAGAAATCACACTTCAAATCATAAGTTTATCTATTTTTAATTCTTGTATTAGATTTATCTTTTCATTTATAATGTTGAACATGAGTTTTTCTGCATTTATTAATATGAGTGGCTAAACACCTCTTGGTGTTAGCCTTGTTATGAAATTGTTATTGCCATGATTTAGTTTTCTCGCATCTATTATCGTTTTATTTAAATACTTGCTTAGCTTGTCTTAGGAAACTATAGTTTCGGTAGTAATGATGTTTGGTAATTCCTTAGACGTGGGTGTAAGTACCGACTGGCCGCATCTCATTATAAGGTTGTGAATTGGTGATAGTAATATCACCATACATTTGGAAATTTCAACGAACGACCTCTTACCAAACAGACTTGCTTAAGGAATTAGAGGGGATGTAAGTTGTGACCGCCCGCATCCCGATAGACTAGTCTAAGTTAGTAGAGGCACTTAATGACTCTTGCATCTCGTAGGTTCACGCCGCCCAGCGAACTCTTGGAATGGTAAAAAGTTTTAGGAATAGGACAAGGTGTAAGATAGGTTAGGCGATTTGACCATCTGAGTCTACCGACTTGAATCCGCAGATAAAACGATAGGATGCACTTAATTAGAAAACTTGTCATGATAATAACAAGAGTAATAACTAGGTTAACACTACTTCTCTTTACTGATTCCCTTCGTTTGTTAATTTGCTTTTAATTATTTGTTTTAGTTTAGTTAATCTTTTAATCATAAAACCCCTTTTAAATATGACACTAAGCTTAGAAAAATTCCACACGCATAGCTCTTGGGACGACATCGGCTTTACCATCTAGCTATACCATACACGAACGGGTACACTGTCTGATAGTGCATTAGGTAGACGAGGCTTTATAAATATTAAAACCTGGTCAGTAAAACCTGCATCAACTATAGTACTTTGACTATTTCTATCTTTAGAAACAATTATCATTGTGAATTTGTATGTGGACCTAAGATGTTACAAGTCTTGTATGGGTGAAATTTGTAACAAAATTAGGTTGATATATACTTATCATGAGGAAATGTAAAGTTGTCACAAAATACATACAAAAATCAAAATTTGAAAGTTTTATATACACAATAAGAGAAAAAAATATTCAGTACACATAAGAACAAAAAGTGATAAGTATGTACATTGAGAAGAGTTATATTAAATACCAAACTTTTCTTACATATCAAGGGACTCATCCCCACCATCCATCTAAAAAGAAATCAATGGTTGAGATTAAAAGCATTTTAATATTTCAACTATTTTTTATAATTTAAATATCTCTTAAACAGTTAATCGTTAAGCGAAAATAATTACACCATCGCGACGAGCATTTAATTATCTTTCTATAGACGGGCACTTTGATATACTTTCGACAAAAAAAAAAATTTCCGTTTTTTTCACGTTTTTTTTTTCGTGGACGAAAAATCATATATGATATATCATATATGATATTATCATGTAATATCATATATGATATATCATATGTGATTTTTTCGGCCATGAAAAAAAACGTGAAAAAAGCGAAAAAAAATTTTTTATCGAAAATATATCAAAGTGCTTATCTATAGAAAGATAATTAAATGCTCGTCGTAACGGTATATTTTTTTTCGCTTAACGATTAACGATTTGAAAGATATTAATATTTGAAAAAAAAAGGGATGAAAGTAGANAATATCTCTTAAACAGTTAATCGTTAAGCGAAAATAATTACACCATCGCGACGAGCATTTAATTATCTTTCTATAGACGGGCACTTTGATATACTTTCGACAAAAAAAAAATTTCCGTTTTTTTCACGTTTTTTTTTTCGTGGACGAAAAATCATATATGATATATCATATATGATATTATCATGTAATATCATATATGATATATCATATGTGATTTTTTCGGCCATGAAAAAAAACGTGAAAAAAGCGAAAAAAAATTTTTTATCGAAAATATATCAAAGTGCTTATCTATAGAAAGATAATTAAATGCTCGTCGTAACGGTATATTTTTTTTCGCTTAACGATTAACGATTTGAAAGATATTAATATTTGAAAAAAAAAAGGATGAAAGTAGATTTTTTAAATTGTTGGGATTAATCTCATCCATTAGATTAAATAAAAATGGAGGAAAGATGGAAAGTGGAGATTAGTCCCTTAGTATGTAAAAAAAGTTTGGTTCTCAAATGATCTTAAATCTTCAAGTAATTAACCCTGTCAATGTGCGGTATAATTCTATATAATCAAAATAGGTGAACGAATATGAAACAAAAAATATAGCGAACTTTATTGTTGCTTAAGTGAGGATTTTGTCCCGGTGAAATGCATGCAAAATATACCTTGCTCTTGTCATTTCGCATAAACTCAAACTTTGAACTCTTATCACTAAAAGATTACAACTTATTGCATAAATTTATAGAAGTAGAACATCTTAAAATGAATGTAAAAATATATAACACAAAACAATCTCACTAAAATAAGTTACTATCGATCTATTTCATGCAAGCCGTCAAAGAAAAGTAAATTGTATAACCATCCATGTGGTTTGGCTAAATTAAAGGTGTAATATATTCCTACAATTTTGAAAGTGCAAACAAAGTTTGTCTGCAAAATTTCACATGTTTCGGCACCAAAAGTTTTTGCAAAGATTCCACATGTTTTGGTAAGTATCGTGTTCGCAATTTTTGCCAAACTAAATACATAGCTTTTGCATCACTTATTCAAAGAACTTCATTCCATTTCTATGACCACATTAGATAGCGACTAAGTAGTGTGTCACGTGGGTTTCTTTGTTGAGAGTGAAACACGGAGGGTAGCCCCTACTTGGATTGCATTCTTCTTTCTCCTTGTGTCCAAATCTTTGGTCCAACTCCAACCCCTTCTATAGGTTTAAATTATTTTTAGTGATTCCAGTTATTATCGTGTATTATAATTTATTTTTTTAAACATCAAACTAGTTTGACCAATATTTCAAAAGAAAAAAAGATAGATGGGACAATGCCTAGAGAGAAAAACGAAGATTTAGGGTTTTTTTTTTTTTTTTTTTTTTTTTTTTTTTTTTTTTTTCAGAAGTTTTATATCTATATTTGCAAACCATGTCTGCAGAAGAAAAGATACATATAAAGTCTTCATTTACAAATAAGAAAATCGTTTGTTTTTTGTATTTTTGAAAGAAAAAAAAATTAAAAATAAATAGGTTTGTGTTGAAAAAAGTGAAAATTTATGTCTAACTTTTAAAAAGGTTAAAAATGAAAAGAAACGCTAAAAAACAAAAATAAACCCACTCCCATAAATAAAAGAAATGAAAAGAATGAAAAAATGCTTCTTCAAAATGACACATTAGTTTCATTACATACCGTAGACATACTTAAATTCACGTGTAAACAAGCACGAGTTGATGGGAAATCACGAGTAAAAAGTTAGGCACGTCATGCTGGTCATCTTTTGACATGCTTGAATATACCGTCACGATACCAATAATATCGTCTTCTATATTTCTCTTTATGACGACGTGGACATGTTAGTCATTTGATGTAAAGCACTACTAAATAGAGAACTAGTGGAAGGAGTTAATTTGATCCACAAACTTCTGGGGACCCTTCTGCAACAATCTTTGTCTTATGGGGTAGGTTTTGCTAAGTGTGAATAATCGATGATATGGATCTTGCATTTTGAGTACAGTTACCCGTAGTTATGTTTGACAAGATAGATTGTAAAGAATATCAATTCTAAGAAGGGCAAATTATCTGAAAATGTATTTAAGTTATCATTTTTTACCATTGTATGTAGCTTTCTTTTTTTTTTTCCCAATCTGTCAATGAACTTGCAAAATCCGTTCATTGCGTGTAGCGGTGACTTATTTAACCTGCTGGGGCAGGTTAAACTAACGATCGTTAGATTTATCATTGCAATGTTAGACCTTTAGACTAACGATCGTTTATCATGACTACATACAATAACAAAAAGTAACAAGTTAGATGACTTTTATTATTTTTAAAATTTATGTACGTTTTACACGTTTTTTCACACATTTTTATACACGTTTTTATACACATTTTTATACACGTTTATACACACGTTTTTATACACGTTTTTATGCATGTTTTTATACGGATTATTATACACACATTTGTATACACGTTTTTATGCACGTTTTTAAAATATTTCAATACATACATTTTTATACGTTTTCATCTGTTTTTTTTACGTTTTCGTTTTTTTTTATGTTTTCACACGTTTTTTTACGTTTTCGACAATTTTTTACGTTTTCGTCCGTTTTTTACATTTGCATCTATTTTTTTACGTTTTCGCCCTTTTTTTACGTTTTAGCCCGTTTTTTTATGTTTTCGTCAGTTTTTTACATTTTTCGCACGTTTTATTACGTTTTCATCAGTTTTTTACGTTTTCGTCATTTTTTTTACGTTTTTGGCCGTTTTTTTACGTTTTCGTCCGTGTTTTTACGTTTTCGTCATTTTTTTACGTTTTCGTCCGTTTTTTTACCTTTTGGTCTTTTTTTTACGTAAAAAAACGGACGAAAACGTAAAAAAGTGGCGAAAACGTAAAAAAACGGACGAAAACATAAAAAAAATGGGCGAAAACGTAAAAGAACAGACGAAAACGTATAAAATTGTATGTATTAAAATATTTTAAAAACGTGTGTAAAACCATGCATAAAAACGTGTGTATAAAAACGTGCATAAAAACGTGTATACAAATGTGTGTATAAAAATCCGTATAAAAACATGCATAAAAACGTGTATAAAAATGTGTGTATAAACGTGTATAAAAATGTGTATAAAAACGTGTATAAAAATGTGTGCAAAAACGTGTAAAAACGTACATAAATTTTAAAAATAATAAAAGTCATCTTACTTGTTACTTTTTGTCATTGTATGTAGCCATGATAAACGATCGTTAGTCTAAAGGACTAACATTGCAATGATAAATCTAACGATCGTTAGTTTAACCTGCCCCAGCAGGTTAAACAAGTCACCGCTACACGCAATGAACGAATTTTGCTAGTTCATTGACAGATTGGGAAAAAAAAAGAAGACTACATACAATAGTAAAAAGTGGCAAGTTAAATATATTTTCAAGTAATTTGCCCTTCTAAGAAGTCAAGCAACATAGTGTATCGGGGTTTCCCAAGTTAAACAATAATGTAATGGCCAAGCTGACTACCGCTTTGTTACTAACTCACAGTGTTGCAAAAATCGGCCAACTCGGCCGATTAATCGGTGATTACAAGCTACAAGGCCCTGGAACTTGGAGAGATTTACAAGGAAATCGGCCGATTAATCGGCGATTACAAGGTAATCGGCCGATTAACCGGTAAAAAAACGCTACTCGGCCCCGGACCTCCTCAGTACCGATTCACGATTTTTGCAACATTGCTAACTCAGACATAATTTTAATATATAGAGAATAGTCACTTGTCAAGACTGAGTTACAACTGAAGATCTAAATCACAATAAACATTCCATGTAATAACTTTCGTTTAATGATAATCAATTACTCGTATAAGCTTGGTAAATAAATAAATAAATAAATAAATCATTATGGTACGCAGTTAAATCTAATAACTTAATCATAGGCGTATATGAGGGTTTGCGAGGTGTGTTGTCGCCTAAGTCTTTTAAATTACAGGAGCCTCATATTCTATAAAAGTGAATATAATTATTTGATTTAAGAAGTTGTATTGAAAAATGCTAGCTGATGCGTTTTGAAAACAATTATTTCTCATTTTATCTCTTTATAAAATTATTTACTTTCTATTTTAGGCCAATTTTGTTATTAAACTGAATTTTTTATAGAGCTCACGTAAACTTAGAGACGACACTGAACTTAATAGTGCTGCTTTTGGTAGAATTTACCTTGTGGTTATTAGACTATCCTAGCAAGGCTTGGTGAGGCAACGTGAGGGACTTACCTCACGCGTGAGACAACTGGGCAAAGCAAAGTAGCGCTTGACGAACGAAATAAATAGTAACGAATGGTGACTTGCTCATCGCTTATAGATTTGTGCAAAGGTGGACCACTCTTGTTTTTTATATTATTTAATTTGTGAGTATGTGTGAGGTACTTAATAAGGTATGTTTATTAAGTTGTTATTTTAATGAAAAAGAAGGTGAAATGGTGTGACTGCTAAGAGGGTGTTTGGTTGGGGTAAATTCAAGGTAATCGAGAGGATTTGAAATTAAAATTGCTTAAATTGTCTTGTTTGGTTCATAATAAATATGTGGGCTCAGGAATTTTTATTTCATTTATTAGTATTAAGTGAGGTAAAAGTGGGGATTTTATAATTCCCTCAACATGAGATGCATTTTCATTTCCTTGAAATTTTAAATAGCACCATTTAAATATCTCGAACCAAACGCCACCTAAGAGTAGTCTTAGGGGATGTTTACTTTTCACTTAATAAGGAAGGAATGTGGGCCCAAAACGTTACTTCTTCTAATTTGGGAGACCCACACAAGCTTAGTTCTCCCCTTTAAAAGGCTAAATATAGATATTGGCCAAACCATTTAATTAAGTAAACGCCCCGAAATGTGTTTGGTGAAACTAGTTACAGTTGGAACCATGGGTGGAGATAAAGGGGGCATGAGGGGCATGTGTCCCCCTAGCAAAAAGAAAATTGTAGTGTAAAATTTTGAAAATATATGGCTTTTTTTTTGTAATTTGTCTCCCTTAAGTACCACTTTATAATGTAGTTTTTAAAATTTATTAGAACGTGCCCCATCGACCAAAATTTTATAGCTCCGCCTCTGATTAGAGTTATAGACATAGCTCATAGTAGTCGGAGTTTATAAGAGTTAAACCTCTTTTTCTTCTTCTTAAAATATTTTTGGCAGAGTAGTTAAAACTCGGGGTTATGGTTGTCAATAACATAAATAGCCGTTCAAACAAAGATTTTAATATCTCATATTTTCATCAAAATTAAAAAAATGCCATTTTTAACCATTTATTTTTAAATCTAATACCTTGCAAACAATAACTCGTTAAGTGATAAAAAATAGTTGTTTGTTTTAGTGTTAAAATTTGCTATATTTTCGACAAACTTTTTTTAGAGTTTTGTTTTAGTGTTAAAATCTGCGTTCGAAAAAATCACATTTGATTTGTTATGTGAGAAATTAATAGTTGTTTATGTGTAGTATGTAAATCGGTTTAGAGATGGGATGGGAATGGTTTTGTTGTTTAGTTTTCCGTGTTGAACGGTAAGGACCCAATGAGATTGATATAGATCAAGAGGCTCGGGTAACACTTAATAAAGAACCATACTACACTATTGTGAGGCAGTATTTGCCCATGTGTGTGAAACTTGTAAAGTAGTGTATTGATAACATCAAATTTACCTTCAATCTAAGTGTTAATTTCCCCCTTAAAATACTCATCTTTTCTACTTTTATGAAGAATATATACTCTTATTTCTTCCTATTTGGTTTCAGGGTAAAGATGAGTAAAAGAACGAACTTACGCGGAAATGGAAGGACTTTGGAGCAAATACGTGGAAATTATGGATTCTGCACTAACTACGGCATAGAGGTTCATCTACCTACGCCGTAGCAAGGCTTCACAAAGACTACGCCGTAGAAGCTCTCCTACCTACGGCGTAATGAAGAATTTATGAAGACTATGACGTAGCCCAACAACAGGCTATGGCGTAGAAGTCCACTTAAGGACACTACGGAGTAGGCAACTTTCCAAGCTACGACGTAGGATCTCATTTGAGGCAGTAAAGAACTAACGAGGCCAAGGAAGAAGCTACGGCGTAGCCACCTTATCTACTACGCCGTAGGATGCTTATCATCAAGACTTTACGCCCGTAACACTTGATCAAGTTACGGCGTAACACAATTTGCAAAGGTTACGGGGTAGCAACTCTAATACGCTACGCCGTAACATAGTCGGGGCCTATAAATACCAACCCTAATTCCGAGTTTTTCACATCACTTCCCATCTCTTCGCCACAGCAACGTTGGGAAAAACTCAGGAAGAAGGGAGAACGAAGTTCTAGCCACATCCAAGTCATTTCCAAGGGAGGAATCACACACCGATCATAAGTGTTTTCATTCCTTTACTTTGTATTCGATTCATGCTTAGATTTGTATTAATTCAACATTGTTTTACTGCAACTATGAACATGAGTGGCTAAACACCTCTTGGTGTTAGCCTAGTTATGAAATTTTTATGTTATTGATTTAGTTTTCCATGCATCTATTATCTATTGTTTGTTTACTTTCATGGCGAGGCTTGGGACACTCTAGTTCCCGTAGTGATTAGCGTTGGTTGTTCTCTAGATACTTGTGGAATTAACCCTAGGAAGCAAGTCGCTAGGGATGTGACTTGGTGATAGCAATATCACCATACACGTGCGAATTAACCCTAGGACCACCTACCAATGCTAGACATTTAACGGAGTTAGAGGGGTGTAAGATCCGACCATGCCGCATTCGTTAGCATTGTCCATGTTAGTAGAGGCACTTAATGACTCTTATGTCTTCGTACCGATGAACCCAAGGCTTTACAATAGCTTTGGATAGGACAAGGTATAAGATAGATCTAGGCGAATTTGACCATCTGACCCGAAATGAATATTGAATCCCTGAACGATATGATAGGATGCACCTATAGGAAAACTAGTCATGATCATAACAAGAGTAGTAATTAGGTTAACACTACTTCTCTTTACTTATTTCCTTCTATTTACTTTATTGTCTTGTTATTACTTTTAATTAGTTTAATTAATCTTTCAACTCAAAACCCCCTTTTAAATGTGACACGACTTAGATAATTTCCGCACCTTAGCGCTTGGGACGACCTTGGCTTTACCATTTGACTATACCACACACGACCGGATACACTGTCCGTTAGTGCGTAAAAGGTAGACCTTAGGTAAACGAGACTTTATAAATATTAAAACATGGTCAGTAAAACCTGCATCAAGTTTTTGGCGCCGCTGCCGGGGAGCTATTAGGATTTTATTTGAGTTTTTAAATTTTGTTTTATTTTATTTTCAGTACTCACGGTTATTTTCAAGTTTCAGGTGTTATGGCAGAAATTGACATTGACAACCTCACACTTGAAGAATACTTGGCTCTTACACGAGAAGAGCAAGGGCCTGGTTTGGTTAGGCCGGCTATTGGGGTGATGTGCAGTTCGAAATTAAAAATCAATTCATAAGGGAACTGCGTAAAGACCCATTTTCAGGAAGCAAGACGGAAGATGCTCACGAGCACATTGACAATGTTCTCTACATTGTCAGTTTGTTCAACATTCCAGGAGTTTCTCATGATGCGATAATGCTCAGGGTATTCCCGATGACATTGACTAGAGCTGCAAAGAGATGGATCGATAGACTACCAGCAGGGACAGTGAACACTTGGGCTCTTTTGAAGAAGCATTTCATCCAAAGATATTGCCCTCCTTCAAGGACGGCAAAACAGCTTGAAGATATTCACAACTTCAAGCAAGATAGGGATGAAACATTGTACCAAGCTTGGGATAGGTACAATGATCTTTTGTACAAGTGCCCTACTCATGATCTCAACAAGCAACAAATGGTCAACATTTTTTACAAGGGGATCAACATCTCAACCCGCCAAATGCTAGATTCTTAGGGACCAATCCCTAGCATGACTCCGGCTCAAGCTTTAAAAGCTATTGAAGATATGGCGGACCACTCTCAGAAGTGGCACGAAGGTGGAAGTAGCAGGAGCATTGCTGGAAACTCGGATGGAATTATTTTAATCACCAACAAACTCGAAAGCTTGGGGCGTGACATGAAGAAGCTTAAGGAAAATGTCCATGCTATTCAAGTTGGTTGCGAAGTTTGTGAAGGACCCCACTTGTCTAAAGATTGCCCTTTGAACGAGGACGATGGGAAAACTGAAGCAGTAAAGTATGGGGAAAGTAAACCATTCAAAGGTTACAACAGCAACAGTTATCGCAAGAGGACATCGGGATATGACCAACCACAATCCAATCTTGAGCAATCTATCCAAAGATATTTTGACGAGTCAGCTAAGAAGCAAACGAAGCGGGAAGCATGGCTTAGAAGATTTCAAGAAGAAACAATATTAAACCTTAAAAACCACGAGGATACTATAAAAGGTCTTGAAGATGAGATAGGAGTTTTGACCAATCAAGTATCCATGAAAGCAGGGGAATGCTCAAAGAATTCTGGAGCGTGCAAGGCTATATTTCTAATAATGGCCAACCTCTTTACACTCCTTTCAGGTATTCTAATGAAGAGCTTGAATTTTTTGCTGAGCAAGGTGGTGAGTAATCCGACAATGAAGTGGATTTCGAGGAGGAAATAGACCTTTTCCCTTTGAATAAAGATGAAGGAGAGGAAGTGAAACTAAATGCCACATGCTCCGCACTCATTCAACATCAGTTGCCTCCTAAAGAAAAGGACCCGGGAAGTTTTATTCTCCCTTGTTCAATTAATAACTTGTTTATTAGTAATGCTTTAGCAGATCTAGGAGCAAGTATTAGCATCATGCCATTTTCTATGTACAAACGTTTAAATTTGGGTAAAATTAAACCAGTTTGCATGACCATAGATATGGCCGATAGAACAGTTAGTATCCCTAAAGGTATAGTCGAGAATGTATTGGTTAAAATTGATGAATTCACCTTTCCTGTTGATTTTGTCATACTAGAAATGGAGGAAGATAACGATTTACCAATAATCTTAGGTCGACCTTTACTTGCCACTGCCCATGCCATTATTGATGTATTTAATAAATTAATCTCTCTGACTTGTAACGATAAGAAAATAGTTTTTAATATGGATGAAAGAGGGCGATGTCATAAATTAGAAACTGTTTAGGTTATCAATAATGGCAACCTTAAAGAGAAGGAATCTTCACCCTAATTGACTGCGTATGAAATATTAACCACTGATCAGGATAATTCGTTTAGCGATTTTGCGCAGGAAAAAGACTACGGGAAGAAGGACTGTGACTCCTCCAACATGTCACAAGGAATGAAGACTGTTATCCCTAATTCTTATGCTCATGACTCATCTAGCAGCATAATTACTCCTATAATAGGGAAAGAAGCTGAAAATATTTTGGGGATCGTAGCCCGGCATGAAATTAATAGCGAAGAAAAAGTTAGAAAATACCATTGGTGCGAGGCAATACCTGTCAACAAAGAGGAATGGTACGGTTATTGGGCATCATGTAACCCGAACGCCGATCTTTGTGATGGTGGGCATGATGCAAATAGAGTAGGAAACGATGTACATTTATGGAGTTCTACAAATGACGCTATGAGAAGATTGTTAGAATGGGATAACACCATGATCTTTAACGATTGGATTCGAATCGTCCATGGTAAAGTCAGACGAGATGAGAAACGAAAAATATGGAATAATCTTATCAATAATGACAAGGGTACCAAGGATATCCCACATGAAGAAGGGAGCAATCAGAGTCCTACCTCATCACAAACTAATACAAGCACAAAGACACATTGGTGCAAGCAGGTAAATACCCGAGATATCAATGGAAGTAAAACATGGGCATCTTGTGATCCCTATGAAAATGAATATAATGGAGGAAGTAGCATCATGAGAGTAAATAACGATGACTACCTATGGTTTTCAACTAATGACAACCAAAGGACTGATTTGGAATGGGTCAACAATTTAGGATTCGATGATTGGATCAAAATTAAATATGGAAAAGTTGATGCCATGACAAAAGAGAAGATTTGGATTGGATGTATGGGCCGGTCAAGTCTATGTGAGTGTAAAGCCTACGAACACAAATACAAAGAAACCACCCTGGATATTGAACTAAACCAGCTAAGAAAAGAGACTAGTAAAGAAAGCTCATGCAAAGATGGAACATCATTCGATGATGATGACACTGATGGAATTATGGATTACTTAGAGTTACAAGGAACTGAGGGGTTCACTGACCCTGACAATGAGACCTATGAGCAGCGGCGGTGTAAGCTGTTGGGATTGCAATACAAGAAACCTCCACCCATCATCGCAAAAACTTATGAAGTAACTCGATATCATTTAGGGCCTGATGAAAGATTTTCGAAGGTACGAAGAATTGAGACCAAAGAATATTGTCGTACGGTTACAAATGTTGCATGGATAAGGCATAATCTCATGAAGGAGATGGACGAGCGTGGGCAAGTCCTTCATGAACCTACTTGAAGGCCGCCACAGTGAGTCTAACTTAAAGACTCGATAATAAACAAAAGTGCTCTTTCGGGAGACAACCCGAATTATCCTTTTCCTTTTATTTATTTTTTTTTTTGTTGGTTTGGTATGTTTTGTACCAATATTTTGTAGGTACTAAAGGAAGCATTGCGATGGGGAACAAATTTTTGGACTTTCACTCCAATAAATATTCTCCAAGGCCTTGCTACGGCGTAGCTCATCCATTGACTACGCCGTAGCACACTCCAGGTTTTATACTGGATTTATTTAGCAACTACGGCGTAACACCTCATTTAAGCTACGTCGTAGCTACCTTCTGAACATTAAAAAAATGCTTTTTATTTTACAAAACATTCTTTAAACTTGAATTAGTTTTTAAATGAACTTTGTGGGTGTGTTCCCTGATGTGCGTTTTGTTAGTGCAAGTTTTAAAATTTATAAACACGATTTATCCGATTAATTATTTAGCACATACGAGCAAGTATACTCGTCCGATGTGGTAAAGGTGGGTAAGTCGAGATCGTCCCAAGGGATTTGTTGTTTTAGTAGTAAGAAAATCGTTTGCAAAACAAGAGTTGTCAATCCTAATTTATGTGAATATTAATTTAAAAGAAACTCAATAAGAACTAAACATATACTTGTGTATAATTCCTTGATTGGTCATAAGGAGTATCATGGCAATTTAAATATAAAGTTTGGTGTAAAACTTGTTATGATGCGCAACTAAAAATGAGTAGTTAATCAATCTATGATGTATGTCATGTTTTGACTACCACTAAGAATTCTATCACCTAAATGACTCCTTTCGGACATATCAAGATAGTATGACAATTATATAATCACATGGTTGTTTAGAAAATCAATTCTTTTCTTATGAATTCCTACGAATCCTTTCGGTCCTTTTTCGTGATGAAATCTTCTCAAATCCATTTTAACAAGTAAATAAGATGGGTGTCAAGCATCATATTCCATACTAATTCGTGCACTAATGTTTTGGAATAAAAACAAGTTGAAAATCCTTTTGGACCTATTTTCCCAAAGATTGTTTTTATCAACAAATTAAGCAAGATTAGATGTTACTTCAACAAACTTATAAAATAGATATGTTTTCATGCATCACCTTTTTTAATAAAAGAATACTCCATAACCAATCACATCATACACACAAGTATATCACAAATTACTCCATAACAATCATATTAAAACACAAGTAAACAAGAAAACTTTCATTAAATTCTAAGTAATAATTGTTCATCATAAGTATCAAGGTGTACCTAGCTTGAGAATTACAATGACAAAATATGCGGAACTATAGCAACCACACTCTCGATAAACTGCTCACTAATGTTAGCAAACAATTCCCAACTCGAACCAAAGCTTGAGACTCGAACTCAACACTTTCTGGACACTTAGTAACTTTTTAGACAATATAAAATGAATTAGTAATCTTTGATGTAACACTTTGGTAGATAATTGATGGTACATGTAATCTAGACCCTAAGTACTCATTATATAGCCTAATAACTCTTCTCCTTCAAGTAAAAACGTTCCTTCTGAGTTAATATGCAGAAATGATCAGCCACCAATGATTATGAGGAGTAAATTCACCAATAAATGCAAACTTGTAACAGCAGTCACCATCCATCCGATCGGTTTGAGCTCCATCCGATCGGATGGTGGTGTTATGGTCAGATCCAACCGATTCGGATGCGGGTTGCATGTGTTGTCTTTCTTCGTGGCATGATTTATTCATTAGAACTTGATATTTCCTTGATAAATATGTGTAAAAAGCTCGTCTCTATCAAATCCTTTTGTCCATGCGTCGTTTTCTTCTTTCTCTTTCTCTCGAACCTCTCCAAATGTGTATGATCACTTCATTTCTTCATTTTTAATCACTTTTTCCTGCTTTTGGATATATTTGCATGTATAAACACTTTTCCACGATTAAGTAACAAATATATACAAATATGACCAATTTCCATGCATAAAACCAACAATAACCCTTCTAAAAACATGTTAATTTTGAGCGTTATCAAATCCCCCACACTTGAGCTTTGCTCGCCCTCGAGCAAATCTTAATCAAAAGAAAATTGATTTCAATGGCAATAATGCAAACATCTTATTTGAGCTCAAACAAGTTAATAAAGAGCGCGATAACAATTCTAAGCACCTTACGAAAATAATTTGAAATTCACTCATCACTCAATATGTGGTATGATTAATAGATCACTCATTGCTCAGTCATGATTCATGTTTCTTACCATAAGCTTGTACAAGTATCAAAACAATGAAATAATTCATCAAAGAGGTCTTTTATTCGGGTTGTAACGTTTAGGCTAGGGGTTAATAAAACTTTCATGCAAATATCTTGTGTAAATCGTAATAGATCGCTGCCGCGAATCTTTGGGTTTACCAAAAACTCGGATGGTCACTACATGTCAATACACTTAATAATTACACTAAGTTAAAAGGTAAGGATAAGACATGGGATATATTTATGAAATTGGTTTTAAAAGAAAAATAAAATCAAGTCTAAGTCCCATTGTTGCTAGTTACGAACAATCCGCAAATCCCATAAATGATCATAGTTACAATCTTTCTCCTCTTCGAACTTTCGCATGTCGATACATCGATTCACCATATAAAATTCTTCATACTTAGCACATTGGCTAACAACATATCACATAACTTTCTTTATTCATAATATAGCACATTTGCTATAATTGTCACCTTATAGTTGCGATGACTCTCTATTTTTTTTAAACAAGAAAACTTTCTCACCCCCCCCAACACTTCGCATAAGCGTACACCACAAAAATACAAATAAAAAGCTGCAGTCTCAGTCTTTGTCGGAATGGCACACACAAACAACAAAGTGTGGCTAACTAATAATCATAAAAAACAATCTAATATACCAAGGAACTAGCAACCCACCGTTTAGACTTTGACAAAGGGTAAGGCTAAGGTTTAAAGTGTAAATATTTTTGTATTTTTCTGATGTAACAAAATGAAAAGGAATGGCTCAAAGGGTTTAACTAGGGGTATCTAGTGTTAAAGATAAACACTAACAAATAGGTTCCAAATACGAGAGTAACTAACCGATGTGGTTAGCAAAAATTATTTTGTAAACGGATGGCCATTTGGTTTTATATCCTAAGTTTGCCTCTTATCATATGAATATATCTCCATCACTCGAAAATGATTTTAACCACAAGTTCTAGAATTAACACAATCACCGGCACACTCATAACGAAATATATAAATAGCATGAGAACACTATTCATATAAAAAAAACTAATCCTCACAATTTGTAGTAATAAGGGTATAAAATTGTGCTTGCAAATGTTATCAATTATGAGACAAATTGCTCTTTAAACTCAATTTAAGCTCTAAAAATATCATTATTATTTACCATCGAATCAATCTTATTTTAACTAAAATATGAAAGGCGAACCAACTCTAGTTACTAAAGTTCACGACTCTAAAAAAAACTAAAATTAAAAATTAAAAATTATGCAATTTTTCTATTTTCTTCCCTCCCCCACACTTAAGTTTTGCATTGTCCTCAATGTAATAAAAATGACTTCAAAGTAAAGGGAATGGAAAAATTTAGAAAATACCGGAGTTAAATACGCAATATGCATTTTTGATCATAATAAGGAAATGAGTTCAACGACTCCAAACGTTGATCAACTATATGCTTCCTTAACGAAACTTCTGCAAGAAAACTGCAATATATACGAAACAAACAAACAAACAAAAACAAAAAATAAAAATATCTAAACCAAATAAGTAGAAAATTAAGTTAAGTTATAAATCCTAAAAGAAATAGTTAAAGGTAGTGGAAATAGAAATAATTTGACACATAATTGTTTTAAAACAAACCATAAACCATATGATGATCACTCGTCATCATCAATAATCCATGTTGGGATGAACGAACTCGTCCTCGCTCTCATATTCATCCTCATCATCGTCTTCATCCACCACTCGTCGCTTCTTCTTTCCAGTTCTTGATGACGAACCTCCAACATCATAACTCGATCCTCCAGGATTAAAGCTTGATCCTCCAACATTGACACCTGAACTACCATACTCGGGAAGTCTACCGTATGGAGGGTATGGCTCGGGAAACGGTGAATAACCAGGATAAGGGTATGGGTATGGTCCAGGATATGGAGAATATGGTAATGGGTAATGGATATGGAGAACATTTGGTGGGTTGTAGGGAGGTACCTCAAATTTGGCATCTTGTGCCAAGTGTTGGATCATCGGCATGGAATAATCAAAGTTGTAATTAGTCCTCATCCTCATCGAATCTTTTCAAACATCCCTACACTCTATAGAATTCAACTCTCGGTTCCAATCACCTCATCCTGAATCAAAACCACTTTGAGTGTTCCTCGGAAAACTTCCCATTTGAGGTTGCGAAGGTGCCCCCATGTAAGCTCCTGATGTCGCCCCCACACTCGGTTCGGTCCAAGGTCCCAAAGTCTTATTATTCCTATCCAATGCTTTTCCAAAACTAAAAGCATCCCAAATCTCACTCTCCATTCTCACTC
>LBNU01033597.1:65019-110085 GCA_014162995.1 Artemisia annua
AAACGGGTTGCGGGGATGAGTCGGGGATGTCCCGATCTATCAATGGGGATAGGTGGTGTTGTTGGAGATGGCCGGAAAAATCTCCGGTGGCCGGAAAAGTGGCCGGAGTTTGGGGTGTGGCCGGCGGCGTGGGAAGAGAGAGAGAGAAGAGAGAGAATGAGAGTGTTTGTGTGTGTTTTTAGTGATAGAAAAATGAGGTGAAGTATTATATGGGGGTATTTATAGGTGGAAGGTTTAGGGTAGTTTTGTAATTAAAGAAAGTGTAGGGTGTTTATTAGAAATAAACTCAAGGGACCAGTTTCGCCAATAGGGTAAACTTTTCATAAAAACGGTTCGGGACTCGAATGACATAGCAAACGGACTCGAAAAATTACGAAACTTGCGCCATTGTTCACGAAATAGTTTTTCCAATAAAATCAAGCATAAACTTCAGAGTTTTTCTCAAACTCAAAATAAATCAAATAATTTGGCAAATGAAACAAATTCGAGTTTTTCTAGGTTGTGCTGAGTAAATCAAGGAATAAATTCTCGTCCCTAATATATCTCACGCTCCTCAAATCCAATTTAACATGCTTTAAAGTTTTAAAACGTTTCAGGCTCAAAAAATAGAAGTTTGGCTAGGATTAGGTTTTAGGAAAAATACCAGTTGTTACAATATCGGTTCTCGCACATTAAACGCATTCATCCACATGTTTGATGTTAAGACCTTCTTATCCCATAGGACCCTAATAAGAAACTTGTCTTCCAAGAATTCATCACAACCAAGTTCTTTCATAGCTCCCCAATTTATATCTCTTGGTGAATGAACTACTCTTCCACCTATCTTAAGAAGATTCCCATTAAAAACCTTTTTAGTCACTGAATCCTCTCCTTTCCAAAGAAGGTTTGGATGACACTCTGGAATCGGCATATCTTCCTTCCTTTTCCATGCTGCTCTTGTTCTTTTAGCAATTCCCGATCCACCTGAAACAACCTTTAGAAAAAAAAACATTCAAAACTCTCAATGTATCAGTAGTTAGTTGAGAAATCACTTATATCAGAGTATAGGAACCAATAACAATCGACTTAGAAACTAGAACACGCGTTTTGCAAAATGTCAAAAAAAAAATTTCTGTAGCATCCATCCGATCGGATTGAGCTCCATCCGATCGGATGGACCTTCTGACTCACTCCATCCGTTCGGTTGCAACTCGCAACCGAATCGGCTGGAGTTTCTGTGAACTTCTTCCATCCTCAATTCAATCTAAACGTTTCCCAATCAATCCAATCTTCCTTCTAACTTGTAATTAACCATCTTAGGGTGCTTCTAACATCTGAACTTTCCTAACAACGATCCGTAACATATCAATGCATCAACCTAACGATTCTATGAAACCAAGAACACCATCAACTTAAATCTTCTAAATTAGTGCTCTAACTAACAATGCAATATACTAACATCACTAATTAACAAGCATATAACTCCTGGGATTCAACAATTGCAAATAAATTAGTTCTAAAAATTATACCCAATTCAATCCGAAAATTCAATCAATCAATTCTTACTCAAAACTTAATCAATTGATCTAATTCTTTTTGCAATACATTCTCCTATCATCTAATCATTTATCCCCAAAATATTACATCTCAATTCGGATAAATTCAAAAATACCCAATTCGTGACCTAATCTCAATAATCCAAATTAAAACCTAATTGAATGAAATTAATGATGAAACTTACTTGACTTGATGCCATTGATGATCAAATAACACTCCTACAACCTTCAAACAACTTCTAATGGTCGAATTAATCACCCTAATTTTTGGTGGATTGTGTGTGCTTTTCTTGAGTTTTTGAAAATTTGGGTTTATATATTCAATTCTATCCGATCAGTTGTGAATCCATCCGTTTCGGTTTTGTATGAAATTGATTTTCAAAGCTCTATCACCACTAGACTGAAAATGTACTAGTAGTATTCTTTTGTATCTCAAAAACTTATATTTTGTATGTTTATATTCCAAACACACTTGGTCTACCAAATATTGGTTATCATTTCTACTTCTAAACTTAAAACTAAAAACATAACTTAACTTCATATAACTAGCAAACTTAAAAACAACTAAATAAATAAATAACTAGATTAAGAGATAAATAACTAGATAGATAGATAGATAGTCTTATTTCAAACATGAAATGCATTAAACCTAAAAACATTAAAAAAAATTGCATGAAATTAAAATTGCGAAACAAACAAATAGCACAAGAGGTGCTTTATTCTTGCAATCCTTCTTCTTCATCCATAGAAATATTCATTCCTAAGAATGTCTTCTCCACGATACTTGTTTGATAGCTTCCTAGTAGTCTTTTGAGTTTTGAAACTTCGTGCAAAGTTCCTTCCGCTAGGACATGTGATATCAAATTTGCAATGCCAATCACCATCTCCGTCTTCTCTTTTGTAAATGCTAGGACCATCGGATCCCCATTCCAAGTTCTTCAATTGGACCGGTAAAGATCCAAGAAAATCTGTCAATTTATTAAACACAAAGATGTTTTTAAATGGATTAAAATAAGCCTCCATAGCTAAAGCCCTTTCCATTTCATCCTCTATATCAAAGAAACTAGGTGTGCATGGACCAAACTTTGGTCTACCATCTTCATCTCTTCCTACTTCAAAGCAACCAAGGTAATCCTCCTCTTGGTCCTCATCATTATCATCCCCATTACTACCTCCTCTAGGCTTTGGATAGTAAGTATTCTTAAGAATTCCATCGTCAATTGTCATAGTACCTCTTCCCATATCTATTATTGCTCCACATGTTCTTAAGAATGGTCTACCTAACAACAAAGGTAGCTCCTTATCAACCGCAACATCCAACACAAGAAAATCTGCCAAAAATGCTTGGTAACCAATTTGAACTCTAACATTTCTCACTTCCCCCATTGCTTTTGCCTTTGAATTATCCGCCATGGTGAGTTTAGAATTATTAGGTTGAGGGTCTCTCAATCCTAACTTTTGGTACAATGGGTAAGGCATAATACTAACACTCGAGCCCGTATCGGCTAATGCATATAAAGGAGTTGTCCCATTAATTTTAACCGGTAAAACAAAATTTCCGGGATCATTCATTTTCTTTGGAAGCCCATTCTCAATTATCCTTCTCTCCTCTACTTCATCAAAACTATTATCTTCCAACTTCGACTTTGCTAACATAACCCCATCTAACTTCTTCCTATAAACCATATAGTTTCTTAGTACTTCGATAACCGGTTTGTTTTCCATCAACTCACTAATTTTTGCTTCAAGGTTCTCCAAGATAGCTTGTTTTTGCTCTTTGGTTAAAGGTTTGATACTTTGTGGTGAATTTGGTGGATTATTAGATGATGATGATGATGATTTGTTTTCTTTTGGGGTGGAGGGTTGGGTTAATTTGTTCAATGGTGTTTTGTTTCGGTTAGCTTTGCCCATCTTGCAAATTTCATCCCTTCCTTCCTTAATCTTTTCCATACCTTCACAAACATCAACAAGCATTTCATTCACACCTTTTCCTTCTTCCAAATCACTTATGTTAATTCGTAACTCCCCAAGTGCGAAATCCAAAGTACACTTAGTAGTCACAAGAAAATCTCTACCAAAGATAACCTCCGGTTCATCGGCATTAGTGTATTCCAAAACCACAAAATCAAATTTGAAAATGTGACCATGAATGTTCACTCTTACTCCTTTCACTTCCTTCCTTCCATAATTTCCATAATCAACTCTAACAAAGCCAAGCTTATCAAGTACTTCCTCCGAAATGTAGTTGTCTCCATATTCCATGTTCAATTCCGCATCCCACGCTTTAACACCTTCCACCGCACAAGGTGTAGAATACCTCATGTGTGGAGCATCGAATTCCTTAGGTGGTGCTCTAGTAAAAACAACAACCTTTCTTTCCTTCTCCTTCTTTGGGTAACACATTTCATGTGGTAAATAAGTAACATTGTCACCAACAATTTCTCCTTCCTCTAAGTCCATCTTAGCCTTTTCCAATATGCTTTCCAACTTTTCCAAGGAATCACCGGAATCCTTGAACATATCCTCCAAATCTTTCAAGTATGCCGAAATCTGACTTAAACTCTCCATTTCAACTAAGCAATTACTAACTATAATATAACCATCAACAAAAACATCCAAATCATTAGCATGAGGGTTAGTTGTAAGCAAATAACTCTTAATATGAAATAAGAATAAGTAAATTAACAAACTAAAACACTAAGAATTGAAAATAAACTAGAAAATAAAAATGCTAAAAATTTTACCGAGGCATCCATCCGATCCGGATGGATCAATTACCTACCTCCAACCGATCGGTTAGAACCCGCAACCGAATCGGTTGGAGTTTCTGAGAATTTTTTTTATTACTTAATAAAAATTAAAAACTAAAAACTTAATTGAGCAATAATTAGGATATTTAAAACATTAACTAAAGAACTCTTAAAACTTCTAAAACATTAATTCTAATTAAAACTACTAAAAATCATTAAAACTACTTAATAACTATCTATCACTACTACCATTAATACTATTAATCATATAATTATTAAAACTAATCAACTAATAACAGAAAAACAATCATAAAACAAGAAAAACTAAACTAAAAAAAATATTACCGTAGCCTCCAACCGATCGGATGGCATTCCATCCGAATCGGTTGGTTGTACCAACTCTTTTTTTTTTACTTTTTACTCTAAAAATTTAGAAATTCACAAATGACAAACAAATTTTTTTACTAAAAACTAAAAATTTAATAAAATCCAATCAAATCCCCGGCAACGGCGCCAAAAACTTGATGTGCGTTTTGTTAGTGCAAGTTTTAAAATTTATAAACACGATTTATCCGATTAATTATTTAGCACATACGAGCAAGTATACTCGTCCGATGTGGTAAAGGTGGGTAAGTCGAGATCGTCCCAAGGGATTTGTTGTTTTAATAGTAAGAAAATCGTTTGCAAAACAAGGGTTGTCAATCCTAATTTATGTGAATATTAATTTAAAAGAAACTCAATAAGAACTAAACATATATCCTCCGGTTCATCGGCATTAATGTATTACAAAACCACAAAATCAAGTTTGAAAATGTGACCATGAATGTTCACTCTTACTCCTTTCACTTCCTTCCTTCCATAATTTCCATAATCAACTCTAACAAAGCCAAGCTTATCAAGTACTTCCTCCGAAATGTAGTTGTCTCATATTCCATGTTCAATTCTGCATCCCACACTTTTATCACCTTCCACCGCACAAGGTGTAGAATACCTCATGTGTGGAGCATCGAATTCCTTAGGTGGTGCTCTAGTAAAAACAACAACCTTTCTTTCCTTCTCCTTCTTTGGGTAACACATTTCATGTAGTAAGTAAGTAACATTGTCACCAACAACCTCTCCTTCCTCTAAGTCCATCTTAGCCTTTTCCAATATGCTTTCCAACTTTTCCAAGGAATCACCGGAATCCTTGAACATATCCTCCAAATCTTTCAAGTATGCCGAAATCTGACTTAAACTCTCCATTTCAACTAAGCAGTTACTAACTATAACATAACCATCAACAAAAACATCCAAATCATTAGCATAAGGGTTAGTTGTAATCAAATAACTCTTAATATGAAATAAGAATAAGTAAATTAACAAACTAAAACACTAAGAATTGAAAATAAACTAGAAAATAAAAATGCTAAAAATTTTACCGAGGCATCCATCCGTTCGGATGGACATCCAAACGATCCGGATGGATCAATTACCTACCTGCAACCGATCGGTTGGAACCCGCAACCGAATCGGTTGGAGTTTCTGAGAATTTTATTATTATTATTATTATTATTATTATTAACTTAATAAAAATTAAAAACTAAAACCTTAATTGAGCAATAATTAGGATATTAAAAACATTAACTAAAGAACTCTTAAAACTTCTAAAACATTAATTCTAATTAAAACTACTAAAAATCATTAAAACTACTTAATAACTATCTATCACTACTACCATTAATACTATTAATCATATAATTATTAAAACTAATCAACTAATAACAGAAAAACAATCATTAAATAAGAAAAACTAAACTCAAAAAAAAAATTACCGTAGCCTCCAACCGATCGAATGGAATTCCATCCGAATCGGTTGGTTGTACCAACTCTTTTTTTTTTTACTTTTTACTCTAAAAACTTAAAAATTCACAAATGACAAACAAATTTTTTTTACTAAAAACTAAAAATTTAATCAAATCCAATCAAATCCATGGCAGCGGCGCCAAAAACTTGATGTGCGTTTTGTTAGTGCAAGTTTTAAAATTTATAAACACGATATCCGATTAATTATTTAGCACATACGAGCAAGTATACTCGTCCGATGTGGTAAAAGTGGGTAAGTCGAGATCGTCCCAAGGGATTTGTTGTTTTAACAGTAAGAAAATCATTTGCAAAACAAGGGTTGTCAATCCTAATTTATGTGAATATTAATTTAAAAGAAACTCAATAAGAACTAAACATATACTTGTGTATAATTCCTTGATTGGTCATAAGGAGTATCATGGCAATTTAAATATAAAGTGTGGTGTAAAACTTGTTATGATGCGCAACTAAAAATGAGTAGTTTATCAATCTATGATGTATGTCATGTTTTAACTACCACTAAGAATTCTATCACCTAAATGACTCCTTTCGGACATATCAAGATAGTATGACAATTCTATAATCACATGGTTGTTTAGAAAATCAATTCTTTTCTTATGAATTCCTACGAATACTTTCGGTCCTTTTTCGTGATGAAATCTTCTCAAATCCATTTTAACAAGTAAATAAGATGGGTGCCAAGCATCATATTCCATACTAATTCGTGCACTAATGTTTTGGAATAAAAACAAGTTGAAAATCCTTTCGGACCTATTTTCTCAAAGATTGTTTTTATCAACAAATTAAGCAAGATTAGATGTTACTTCAACAAACTCATAAAATAGATATGTTTTCATGCATCACCTTTTTTAATAAAAGAATACTCCATAACCAATCACATCATACACACAAGTATATCACAAATTACTCCATAGCAATCATATTAAAACACAAGTAAACAAGAAAACTTTCATTAAATTCTATGTAACAATTGTTCATCATAAGTATCAAGGTGTACCTAGCTTGAGAATTACAATGAAAAAATATGCGGAACTATAGCAACCACACTCTCGATAAACTGCTCACTAATGTTAGTAAACAATTCCCAACTCGAACCAAAGCTTGAGACTCGAACTCAACACTTTCTGGAAACTTAGTAACTTTTTAGACAATATAAAATGAATTAGTAATCTTTGATGTAACACTTTGGTAGATAATTGATGGTACATGTAATCTAGACCCTAAGTACTCATTATATATCCTAATAACTCTTCTCCTTCAAGTAAAAACGTTCCTTCTGAGTTAATGTGCAGAAATGATCAGCCACCAATGATTATGGGGAGTAAATTCACCAATAAATGCAAACTTGTAACAGCAGTCACCATCCATCCGATCGGTTTGAGCTCCATCCGATTGGATGGTGGTGTTATGGTCAGATCCAACCGATTTGGATGCGGGTTGCATCCGATCGGTTGGATGCCTTCTGAAAATGGTTTCTTTGTCCTTTCTTTGTCGATTCACGTCGCATGTGTTGTCTTTCTTCGTGGCATGACTTTATTCATTAGAACTTGATATTTCCTTGATAAATATGTGTAAAAAGCTCGTCTCTATCAAATCCTTTTGTCCATGCGTCGTTTTCTTCTTTCTCTTTTCTCTCGAACCTCTCCAAATGTGTATGATCACTTCATTTCTTCATTTTTAATCACTTTTTCCTGCTTTTGGCTATATTTGCATGTATAAAAACTTTTCCACGATTAAGTAACAAATATATACAAATATGACCAATTTCCATGCATAAAACCAACAATAACGCTTCTAAAAACATGTTAATTTTGAGCGTTATCATTCCCTATAAACCCTCACGAGACTTCACTCGTCCACTTGGGAAACCAAGTGGTTTAAAAGGCTTGTTGCATACGCTAAATGCAACCGTGATTCCTACGAAAGTGAGTTAGGTTTTTCTTTTTATTTTTCTTTTCCTTTTTAGGTTTTATACTTTTGGTAGTTGTGTGATTCCAGAGAATTGAAATTTGCTCATAAGGCGTAGTGAAGGCACGTTTCTTAACATGATCCTTCTATTTTCAAGAGTGAATTTCAGGGAAGTTCTCGTTCTAATTCTACCTTTCCTCCTTATTTTTTATTTTATGTACAAAAGGGACTTTGTACAACTCAAGTGGGGGGACGGGAGTAGAATTATTTACATGAACTTTGTTTTGCCCTTAATTTTCTAGTTTATTTTGAAAAATTATGCCACTTTTAAAATTTTTGACACGTTTTTCCGAACCTAACTAGAATGGACCTTAGCCGAGCACATTAACCCTTAATACCATGGTGAGGTTTAGCCTATTTCAGTTTCACCCTGTTTTACCCCAAATCCACCAAAAATATGAGTGTGCCGGTAGTTTGTAAACTTTAGAACTTGGCTTTTACATCATTTTGAAACCGTGTACCAGTAGTGTATTGAGATTTCTTAATACATTTGGAAGAAACTTTTTAAGAAGGCAATATTTTAGGGTTATCACCCAAATAACCTTTATGTGTGTGTTTATCGATTAGTCACATCGACTATTCGACCCCCGTGTTAAAACCCTTTGTTGCACTCACCTTTAGTGCAAGATACCCCTAGATACACCCTTTTGAGCCTATCCTTTCGTTTCTTACCCATATTATTGTTTCGATACACCTATACACCTTAGCCTACCGTGTAGTCTTTGTTTATGATTGGGAAGTTGCCACTTGTTCTAATTTGAGGTCCAAGTCAAGAGGTTCAAGAATCACACCTACGTTGAAGACTCATCATTGAAGATCATGAGAAAACCCACTATTGTACATGTATTGTTCATCCCAAGTGGGGGGATATGTTATGATTTAAAAAAAAATGTGAATTTCCGTATGTAGATATGTTAACTTTGGTGCACCCTTGTGTATCACTGTAATAAGAGCTTTGAAAGATTTAGCATCGAAGAGGCCACTTCGGTCATATTTGAAGAATGAAGCTGTTGGTTCTTAATCACCAACATGAAGACCAAGTGTGGTGCTGATAACGCTTAAAATTAACATGTTTTTAGAAGCGTTATTGTTGGTTTTATGCATGGAAATTGGTCATATTTGTATATATTTGTTACTTAATCGTGGAAAAGTGTTTATACATGCAAATATAGCCAAAAGCAGGAAAAAGTTATTAAAAATGAAGAAATGAAGTGATCATGCACATTTGGATAGTTTCGAGAGAAAAGAGAAAGAAGAAAACGACGCATGGACAAAAGGATTTGATAAAGACGAGCTTTTTACACATATTTATCAAGGAAATATCAAGTTCTAATGAGTAAAGTCATGCCACGATGAAAGACAACACATGCGATGTGAATCGACAAAGAAAAGACAAAGAAACCAATTTCAGATGGCATCCAACCGATCGGAGGCAACCCGCATCCGAATCGGTTGGATCTGACCAAAACACCACCATTCGATCGGATGGAGCTCAAACCGATCGGATGGATGGTGACTGCTGTTACAAGTTTGCATTTATTGGTGAATTTACTCCCCATAATCATTGGTGGCTGATCATTTCTGCATATTAACTCATGAGGAACGTTTTTACTTGAAGGAGAAGAGTTATTAGGCTATATAATGAGTACTTAGGGTCTAGATTACATGTACCATCAATTATATACCAAAGTGTTACATCAAATATTACTAGTTCATTTTATTTTGGCTAAAAGGTTACTAAGTGTCCAGAAAGTGTTGAGTTCGAGTCTCAAGCCTTGGTTCGAGTTGGGAATTGTTTACTAGCATTAGTGAGCAGTTTATCGAGAGTGTGGTTGCAATAGTTCCGCGTATTTTGTCATTGTAATTCTCAAGCTAGGTACACCTTGATACTTATGATGAACAATTGCTACTTTGAATTTAATAAAAGTTTTCTTGTTTACTTGTGTTTTAATATGATTGCTATGGAGTAATTTGTGATATACTTGTGTGTATGATGTGATTGGATATGGAGTATTCTTTTATTAAAAAGGTGATGCATGAAAACATATCTATTTAATGAGTTTGTTGAAGTAACATCTAATCTTGCTTAATTTGTTGGTAAAAACAATCTTTGGGAAAATAGGTCCGAAAGGATTTTCAACTTGTTTTTATTCCAAAACATTAGTGCACGAAAAAGGACCGAAAGGATTCGTAGGAATTCATAAGAAAAGAATTGATTTTCTAAACAACCATGTGATTATAGAATTGTCATACTATCTTGATATGTTCGAAAGGAGTCATTTAGGTGATAGAATTCTTAGTGGTAGTTAAAACATGACATACATCATAGATTGATTAACTACTCATTTTTAGTTGCGCATCATAACAAGTTTTACGCCAAACTTTATATTTAAATTGCCAGGATACTCCTAATGACCAATCGAGGAATTATACTAAAGTATATGTTTAGTTCTTATTGAGTTTCTTTTAAATTGATATTCACATAAATTAGGATTGACAACCCTTGTTTTGCAAACGATTTTCTTATTATTAAAACAACAAATCCCTTGGGACGATCTCGACTTACCCACCTTTACCACATCGGACGAGTATACTTGCTCGTATGTGCTAAATAATTAATCGGATAATTCGTGTTTATAGATTTTAAAACTTGCACTAACAAAACGCACATCAGGTGCCCATCATGACGTCCTCTAATGGCACACACTTGTTACATGATCCAATTCTCGCATTTTGAAACTTGGACTTTGGATGAACGGCAAGTGGTAGCAACTCGGTTATAGGCTAAGACTATTTCTTTTCTTTTTCATTTCACACCATTATTGTGCATCCCATGTCTTATCCTACCCTTTAGTTGTGAATCATGCTTAGGTGAGGGATTTGAGCAGTCATTGGTGTCTTGCCCGGCGTTCCGGTCATGTACCATTGCCTTTGTCGCCCTTGCCTTAGTATGTTAGTAACAACGCTACACCCAAATAGCCTTATATGCGTTCGCCCAATATTGCCTTTAAGAATTGTTTTGACCTTAGCTCTAGTGGTAGAGATTTGTGTAACTGCCAAGCCTATGATAGAATACATTCTATGACTGTGCGTTGAGTGATCACCCCAAAATTAACACTTAGATTAGGAGAGAGATGTGAGTGTTTGTTCCAATTTTGTGAGGTGTTCGGCTTTGATAAATTCTAGCATAGGGAGTTTTTAATTCATGTTTTCCAGTTTCTTGGGGGATATCTTTTTGAAAATCATTCTTATAAGATCTACTTGAGGGCAAGTAGAGTTCAAGTGGGGGGATATTTGATAACATCAAATTTACCCCCAATCTAAGTGTTAATTTCCCCCTTAAAATACTCATCTTTTCTACTTTTATGAAGAATATATACTCTTATTTCTTCCTATTTTGGTTTCAGGGTAAAGATGAGTAAAAGAAAGAACTTACGCGGAAATGGAAGGACTTTGGAGCAAATACATGGAAATTATGGATTCTGCACTAACTACGGCGTAGAGGTTCATCTACCTACGCCGTAGAAAGGCTTCACGAAGAATACGTCATAGAAGCTCTCCTACCTACGGCGTAATGAAGAATTTATGAAGACTACGACGTAGCCCAACAACAGGCTATGGCGTAGAAGTCCACTTAAGAACACTACGGAGTAGGCAACTTTCCAAGCTACGACGTAGGATCTCATTTGAGGCAGTAAAGAACTAACGAGGCCAAGGAAGAAGCTACGGCGTAGCCACCTTATCTACTACGCCGTAGGATGCTTATCATCAAGACTTTACGCCCATAACACTTGATCAAGTTACGGCGTAACACAATTTGCAAAGGTTACGGCGTAGCAACTCTAATACGCTACGCCGTAACATAGTCGGGGCCTATAAATACCAACCATAATTCCGAGTTTTTCACATCACTTCCCATTTCTTCACCACAGCAACGTTGGGAAAAACTCAGGAAGGAGAGAGAACGAAGTTCTAGCCACATCCAAGTCATTTTCAAGGGAGGAATCACACATCGATCATAAGTGTTTTCATTCCTTTACTTTGTATTCGATTTATGCTTAGATTTGTATTAACTCAACATTGTTTTACTGCAATTATGAACATGAGTGGCTAAACACCTTTTGGTGTTAGCCTAGTTATGAAATTGTTATGTTATTGATTTAGTTTTCCACGCATCTATTATCTATTGTTAGTTTACTTTCATGGCGAGGCTTGGGACACTCTAGTTCCCGTAGTGATTAGCGTTGGTTGTCTCTAGATACTTATGGAATTAACCCTAGGAAGCAAGTCGCGAGGGATGTGACTTGGTGATAGCAATATCACCATACACGTGCGAATTAACCCTAGGACCACCTACCAATGCTAGACACTTAACGGAGTTAGAGGGGTGTAAGATCTGACCATGCCGCATTCGTTAGCCTTGTCCATGTTAGTAGAGGCACTTAATGACTCTTATGTCTTCGTACCGATGAACTCAAGCCTTTACAATAGCTTTGGATAGGACAATGTATAAAATAGATCTAGGCGAATTTGTCCATCTGACCCGAAATGAATATTGAATCCCCGAACGATATGATAGGATGCACCTATAGGAAAACTAGTCATGATCATAACAATAGTAGTAATTAGGTTAACACTACTTCTCTTTACTGATTTCCTTCTATTTACTTTATTGTCTTGTTATTACTTTTAATTAGTTTAATTAATCTTTCAACTCAAAACCCCCTTTTAAACGTGACATGACTTAGATAATTTCCGCACCTTAGCTCTTGGGACGACCTCGGCTTTACCATTTGACTATACCACACACGACCGGATACACTGTCCGTTAGTGCGTAAAAGGTAGACCTTAGGTAAACGAGACTTTATAAATATTAAAACCTGGTCAGTAAAACTTGCATCATGTATGTTGCTCTTCTTTTATAGAGAGGCTTGTAGGGTTTAGAGATAAACCCTTCGGGGATGATCAACTGTTGCTAGAGGGCCAAGTGTTGATCATCCGAGAGCAGACAAGGATGACAGGTGTTGAGCATCCTTTATCTTATACATAGTGGTGTTTATCGTGCATCCCCACTATGTTGTGTCAGATGGTATCTCTTAAGCGCTAGTGACAGTTGGGGAGCAGTAGCATTGTCTTACTCAGTTGGGCCTAAGAGATTTTACCAAGCCAGGCATCGCCTTGAATTTAAGTCGGGCTTCCATCAAGTGTTGATGAGCTTTGGTAATGGGCTTGATTCGAGCGTGTGATTAGTAGGTTTGGGCCAATAATATTGATACACTATCAAGTCCCCCTATTCTAGTATTAGATCATTCACTAATATGATGCTGTACTTTGTAATGAGCCCCCCCCCCCAAAATCATGCAGCGCTACCAGGGTTCTTTCCCAAGTCTTTCGTTTCCAGGTCTCGATCATATCTGTCTTTTGTGATGATGACTAGATGGAGGCTTTTTTTACCTCGATCAGGGTTGTAAGCTGAGTTGGGAAAGGTGTGTACTTGATGTTTTCGTGGGAAAGTGTAGGAACATCCTATTTCAGGTTTATTCGCTATCTTTAGTATTTGACATGTCTTTATTGCCTTTGATACTATAGACGGCGTCATCTTGACATTTCTTGAGTGGTGTGTATAACTTGTTCCTTCCATTGTACATGACATGTGTGTTGACGTCAGCTATACTCGCACCTTTGTAGGGTGTTTATCATGCGCTTTATTAAATGTGCTTTGACCAAGTGGGCGTTTGCTAAGTGTAACTCGCTATTCGTTTTCTTTGCCTATAAATAGGGCTAGAAAGATGGGGAGGTTACAACTTGAAACAATAGAGCCTCTTTCTCCCATTTTTCCACATCTCTTTCCAAACCCTAAAAACTTCTTTCAAGAAGATTTTGCATAGGTTTTTCATTGTATTTTTTACGAAGGGCATTTGTTTTCCTTCTATTTTTGTAGTATGAGATGAAGACTAATTGTGTTGATGGCGAAGACATTTTTGGTCTTGGATCCTTTACCGTGTATAGGGGTTGGTTATGGGGACGCTTGCTCCTCTTCCATCCTTGTCCAATGTTCCCATCCTTTGGGTGTATTTAGATCCTAGTAGAATTTTACGAGTGATTGTTAGGATGGAACGCGTAGAGAGTCTTGCATCGTACTTTCTATCATATTTCTTAAAGTCCTATCTGCGTGTTTTGGTCGTCCTGATGAGAAGCTTAAATGTTACACCGTATACTCAAGGTGGGCTTGACCACCTTGGGGCTGAAGCTTAAATGTTTCACCGTACATCCAAGGAAGGGTGCGTCGACCACGATGGATGGACTCTCCATAAGTGAACAATTGTTACACGTATATATCCGCATGGCCCTGGTAGTGGCTAACGCTCAACTCGAGGTAGGTAACAATGAGCAATGATCGAGAGGCTAAGGGTCGCTTCCGAGGTGGACGTCCAGGGACTAGTTGCTCCAGGTGGACGTCCATTCTTCTACTACGGCAAGGGTGTTTGCCTCGTTTTTGTGTTTGTATTTGCCGCTTGGGGCTGTTTTATGACCCAAAGGGTAGTCATGTGCTGCTAGCGATCCTGAGCCGTGTTGGGGCATTTTCTCTTCATTCAAGCCATTGCCCAACCACAGATGTCTTTCTGCGAAAGCCTGCTCTCGGTTAGTTGGCTGGTTGGTTGAGAGTGAATAGTAAAGGTGGGCGGCTCATAGGGGCCCAAGCTGCTATCCATGATGTATCAGGATTGTTTTGTAGAATGTACCAGACATGTGTTGTCCTGGATTTTGTAATAGGGTGGTTTACCCTGATTTTATGATGAAATTAATTGTTTGTCAATTTATTATTTTGTGTTTACAAGGTTCGTGTAGGCCTGGATTTTTAGTTAAGATGTTGTAACCCCGAACTCTTAATGAAAATAGTTTTCAAGCCAATTTATTGCATATATTTTACCAGGTTTGTGTAGGCCTGCGTTTTTAGTTAGGGTGTTGTAACTCTGAACTCTTAATGAAATTAGCTTTCAAGCCAATTCATTATACGTATTTTACCAGGTTCATGTAGGCCTAGGATTTTAGTTAGGATGTTGTAACCCTGAACTCTTAATGAAATTAGCTTTCAAGCCAATTTATTATATGCGATGTATTCCTATGTTTAGTAACCAGTTAAACATGGAGTCTGACTATTGTGTAGCCTGATTTTGTAATCGAGGATCGGTTTGACCCTGATTTTTATGATAATAAGTACTTATGTTTTGCCGTTTACATTATAACTAGTAACTATTGACTAGCTATGTGTACTTTAGAATGGGCTTGTGCGATGAAACCTTATCTAAAGCGTCATCAGGTGTATTCCCTGCTTTATGACCCGTAGGCACCTTTTGTTCGAGTAAATGTTGTCTTGCATGAATAGTCATATGTGTTGGTCCATGCAGTGTGAGCAAATGATGATATTTTCCTACTAATAATATGAATAATAGCAACATCACCCAAAACCACAATAACACCGTTTGTATTTTTTAACATTTATAAATCTTATTAGAAATGAATCAAAGATTTACAGTAGAATAGCTCATGGTAAACTATTCTGGTTGAGGACAAATAAACCACTCCTATTAGAACGACAGTGGCAGCTAGCTTTGCTTTGCTCATTCCTAGGAGAGGGGATCCTATCAACTGTAATGCTAAGTATTACTTTACGTGTTTGTTTAGGATCACTACTTATCCCAGTTATAAACTTTCGTTTAAATAGGGAATGGAAATACTATGGATGCATATAGGTATAGTAGTTTTCCAACTGGCACTAGATAGTACGTGCATAGTAAACTAGGTTAAGCCTGCTTTTGGTTTACGAGTAGTAACAACCTTTTTTACCCAAGATCTTGTTTTATCGTCCTTTGATAAGACATTTCGTATAACTTCCCAAGAAGTTTTCCCCCCATTCAACAGAGACTAAGTTTCTTTTCAGAGATAAATCTTCAGAGTCAAAGAGATATTTGTCAGATCTCAATGCATATGGTGTTGTTTATAGCTCCTTATACTTTACTCCTTGACACCGCATCATATCTTGTAAAGTGTTTCTTCAGTTGGACTTCTACTTCCCTGAAGCTTGGGTGCTGTTTGAGCTTTATATAACTCTAACTGATTTCTTATATCAATGAGTCACATCCACTGATGATCATCAATGGGTTACATTCACTGATAACCATTAGGGTGTTCTACTCTCTAATAGCCATCAACCTTTGCTTGTATAATTATTTGTGAATATGACATTCGCAAGTAGGAGCTATTGGGAAGTACTCATATCATATTAAATAATTATACGGCTAGAAATACATGAGCCTATGGGGTCACACACGTATACACTAAGATATTACCATTTATAATGCATTTAATATATTTATAGTAAATACGTTATTTAGACTAGTTAATAATTCATGAATAGCTTAACAGTCGTTAATTAATCCGTTAGACACGCTAATTAACTTAAGGCTTATATTTAATAAGTAATTGGACTTATTAAATGGACTTAACCCAAAACATAAGGGAAGCCCATATGGGGGGTTTGTTTGGCCGGCCTAGAAGAAAAAAGGGGAAAGGAGAGCCCGAATTGTTGGACAAGTTTTACAAAGGGTTATATGAGATTTGATTAGATCATTATTATGACTCATGGAAAACAAAATCATAAAGAAATCTCTCTCCTCTCTCCCTTCTAAAACCGATCGTACAAACAACCCTTAAGCAAACACAAGAAGGTTCGTGAATTCATGAACTAGCATTCGGGTAATACACCGACGTGTTGTGTGGACTATCTATAGAGATCACCAACCTTGGTGATTTAAGGGTTTTTGTGGGTGTTAAAAGGAAGAACAATATCTTTTCTTGGCTCCGTTTGATCATCCATTTACGCTACAAGAGGTAATTAAATAGTTAATTTATTTAATCTATATATGATGAATGTAGTACTGACAGCAGGCCTACTGGGCCTGGACTGTATTATGCACATGGGCCTGGACTATTTCATACAAACTGGGCCTGGACCACATCACGCATAACTGGGCTCCAGCCTTATAAGCAAACTAGGCTCCAGCATGCAAACCAACAGAATCGGATATAACCAAAGCCCAAGCCACGAGAAAGGCACGGTCCGGGTACACGAGGACGTATATTGACAGATTGAGCGGCACTCCCGAAGTACGCTAACGGACCGGCCCCCGGTCTGGAAAGTGATCTACGTCCGCAAAAATTCGATTAAGTTGCGGACCCTTGCTCGACAAGGGTCCCATCTCGGCCACTATAGCAATATGCGAAATACTAGGAAACCTAGCATTTCCACCGCCTATAAAAGGAAACCTCGACACACACTTTCGAGGTATGACTTTCTCACTCATCCCAACACGAATATATTTCTCTGACAACGTGAGTACTTACTCTCACGCCCGAGCTTAATCGTGGGATTCGTCCCCACGATAAGGCTAACAGTTTACTCTTACTTGTGCAGAGATTCAATCTATTACTTGAATTAGTGCATAAACCATACAATGGACGATCCATCCAGGTCGGCCCAGCACGGACTAAGCCCAATCTTAAACCAGCCACACTTTTTGCACTAACAAGTTGGCGCCATCCATGGGACCCAGTGTAACACCCCCAAAATATCGCAGCGGTATGTAATATCATTGGGGTACTACTTATTAGTACAACAGTCATAATCATAGAAAACGACTCTATATGAGACATCTTTAAAATTTTATCATTCGATCATAATAAAAACTTCAGAGTTACAAGAGGTCCCAAACAGTCTTAAAGCACAAGACACAAAAACATAAAAGTTTATAAAGGTTTATCGAATGATAATATTATGCAAGCCAACAAAGCATTCTCTGTGCGACTTCATTCTTGCCAAGTACCTTAGGGACCTGAGATAAATATGCTAAAAAGTCAACATAAAGGTTGAGTGAAATTCATAGGCTTATATGTATAAAGAATGGGCCACAAGATTTCAAGTTTATGAGATAATTGAATAAGTAAAAGCTCATGACACACAAAACGTTAACAGTTGGTATCATAGAGATGATAATAATAATGCCCTGGTAGGTAATTTGCCATTTACCTAGTTACTCAAATATAGTGCGTTTGTGGCATCTTAATTGACCACACAAACGGGATTCGTCAATCCCAATAGGCCTATTCACAATATTCGCGCTCACATGGAAGTGATTAATGGTTCATGATATGAGGGACTTATTTGGCAATAGTGGTACTTAGGCAATAATACATTCATGTAAGCATACAGTTCAAAGTACTTGTGTCCAAATTGTAAAATAGCATGTATCTCCCCCAATGGGTTTATAAACAGTTTAAGAGTTAAAGTGGGGCTATGAACTTACCGAAGTAAGAGTGAATAGCAAGTTGTAATAAAGTGATGAATTAACCGAGAAGTCCTACGAGCAACCTAAAAATAGTATGTTGTGTCTTAGGTTTTTAAAATAGTAGATTGTAATGCATCAAGTATCATATCATTGTTATACTAATTATGCAATTGTACATAGTGGTTTTGAAGGTTTAAAAGTGACATGGACTAAATTGACAGGTTAGGAAAGTATTACGAGCCTTAAAATATATCTTTTCCTAAGTTCGGGTTTATATTATATTTATGGTCCAAAAATCCTATTGTGTCGATATGTGGTTATATTGTCCAAAAATGAGTTATTTGGTTTAATCCCGAAAGTGGGTCCTACCACTTTGGGTAACTGTAAAATTTATCATGTGTTAATGAAATATATAGTTTATAATTTCTAAGTTTGTAAAGTAGTTCAATAATTTTTATTATTACTTATAGTGTTTTTAGATGTTATAAAAATACATTTGACTATTTTTAAGTAAATTTTGATGAGTTATAAAATTTTAGGCTAAGTGCGGGTTTTGAATAAAAGTGGATATTCGTTACCCAAAATTCCGTTTAAGTGTACTAATTTTATTTGTAGGTCTTATAGCTCTAAAAATTATATAACTTAAGTGAGATTACCATTTCAACCTAATATGTCATGTCCGATCGGGACAGCACCTAACAGTCCCACCATTTTTGAGATAAGTTGAGTTTCATAACTCTTTTTAATATTGGGTTTTCGGCTACGTTCAAGTTAAAGTGTTACCTACATTTTATAAAACTGGACCGAGTATCAGAAATGAATAGATCAATGAGATTTTTACGTTTAGAATATGGTGTGCGTTTTCCGACTAGTTTTACCGTTTATTTTCTAGTAAATTCATCGGGTATCGTCTCACGATCAACCACCCGGAAAATCGAAGCAAAGAGATAGATCTACAGGCCTATATTTTTACTAATTCTCTAAGTGTACTGATTTGTGCAGAAAATCACGAGAACAGTCCCTGGTCAGAAAGGTCTTTGCAAAGCTAGTCCCAATCATAGTTTTTGGTAATTTAGGCTATGTACAATGCATAAATTCATATAATAATCACATAAAACATGAAAAATGCATGAAATGAAATATAGGTCAGTAGTTAAATGGAAAATATTGTGTGGTTTCTTACAAGGATTTAATGAAAAACACAAAAACAATACCAAGATCACTAGATCTAATAACTAATATACCCAAAGCTTCCAACTCTTTAACCCAAACTTTATTTCACCCTTTCTTAACCTTGATTTAACACTCAAGATCACATGCAAGAACTCTTTTTACTTCGTCCCTTAACCTCAATAAAATGATGATTATGATGAAGTTGGTGATGTTTTAAAACAAAAGGATCAAGAACAAGTATCAAGGCTTCAACACTTAAGCTAGAAAATTAAGAACATGGAACTTTGGTATAGATTTAGTCTTTTTGTTGTGGTGATGTACGGTGGGCAGAAAAAAAAAAGAAAACAAAAGAGAATGGAAACTTGATCCTTTTCATTTGCATGTGAAGTCAAATTAAATATTAACAAACTGATGATAAACATAAATGTTTAATCTAGCTAATGGATATGTGTATATGGTGTATATTAACGTGGCACACTTAGAAGAAAAGTGGAAGCATTGAGTTTATCTTGCAAACATAGTTATATAATGATAGTTTAGGGTATAGAGGGTATAGTTTGATCCCGGTAATTACTAAAGTTAAATCATTAAGTCACGAAACTTAAAATTAGGTAACGTAAAAATATAAAACTTATAAAAATATTAAAACTTGACATCAAAACTCATTTTGATATTTTTGGTGATCCTTGTGCTTGTTGGGTGATTACTTGATATTTAAAAATTGAAGCCGCGCAAAACGCGAAATGTACAAAGTTTAAGTAGAAGCATAAAAGTAAAAACGGAATATTTAAATTATGATTATAAGAAACCAAAATGCATAAAAATAGTTTTCTTGTATATTGTCAGGTGTCGGTTTGAGTTAAATGTACGTTTAACGGCGTATGCGGGATAATCTATCTCGTTGCTCGCAAGAGTAAATTTATTTAAAATAAAAATAATAAGTAAATTAAATAGTTAAATAATGACCTCAAAATTGCGAATTGTTACATCCAGTGCATAACTGCTTTCTTAGAAAATACTCACCACGAGCAAGTACCTCGGCAACATCCTTCCCACGGCAACATCCGGCTCGCGGAAAATGAAAGGGAAAGATAAAAAAACCGAAAGATTGAAACAAGCTGATGCTTAACGCGGCCCTCCGGGAGCCTAGCAGCAGTCACAACCATCGGCCACTGACAGACTGGAGTGAGAAAGCTCATCCGATGAAGGCATCACGGGAAACATCAAAAGGGATACAAGCCCGACCAGACCTCGGTAGCATTCCGCAAAAGGCTAAACATGAAACGGCCAAAGGAAGAAAAAACACCGGCAGAAAGAGGAAGGTCGAACACCCCCAAGAAGAGACAAAACTCAAAAATTCGGAAGGCAAACCACCGAAGCTGCAGAGGAAAAGCAGCCCAAGGATAGAAGGCTCCGCGACTATCCCCTCACAAAAACGTTGCAAGAAACAACGCCAAGGCAACGAAGCAGGGTCCGGGGATTACCACAAGGAGCCTCGAGGAGAGAAATTGCCACTCTCCCATGCATGCCTCGACGAGGCAAGCAACGAGATGGAGGACGATCAAATGCAGCCATATGTACCTGAGGAAATTAACCGGTTTACGGAGAACATCCGAAATGCAAAACTGCCCGAAAAGACTTGCATGGCAGATAACGTCTAACTCTATGACGGAAATGAGGACCCCGTGGACCATATCTGGGTATCCAGGCTGCAGCATGGGTATACAAATGGGACGCGGCCACTCAGTGCCGCATGTTTGAGCGCACACTCACAGGAGCCGCCAGGGTATGGTTCGAAAACGTTCCCCAATGGTCCATAGACAACTTTTGCGAATTAAGGGACACGTTCTTAGAAACCTTACTTTAGCATGAAAAAACACAATCATCGAGACAAAAGAATCCATTGCGCCAGAAAAGGGAGAAGCGAGTCAATAGAGGATTTCACGAGAAGATTCCTGGCAGAAAGCAGGAGGGTAAAGAAAATGCCAGAGGCCTTAAAAATTACCAAATTCATGAAGAAAGTGTCAGACCCGGGACTAAAAGAGTACCGGCACAGGGAAATACCGGAATCCATGGAAGAAATGGTAAGGGTGACCAGGGCCTACTACAGGGGAGAAGAAGCGGTCAGGAATGTGAGGCAGCGGAGGTGACCTCCACTTACAAAGACACGGTTATAGCAAAGTGCGCAATACCGTCCGCGAGACAACAAGCATGCACCATAAGACTAGCCATATCAGTAACTGGTACGTACATAGAAATGATCGGAAGCCATGTAGCGAGGAGATGCAACGCTCCCACAACCAAAAAATACCAACAAATACCGTACATACTAGCTCCAGCTATAAACGGCAAACCAAGACAACCCTCGGCATGGTCGAACGGTCCGGAGTGTCAAAGGAATGTTCCTTATTGGTCAAGCGGTCCACGAACAAGAACAAAAGAGCATAGCGTCGTGAAAACCAAAAGCCGTTCCGCGGACCGAGAAACCAAAAAGTTACCAGAAGTACAAATTTACGCTCCTTCCCAAGGCATTGATATAACCCAACAGTTGACTCCGTGTCAGAACTAATGAGCCGAAAGGACGTCCTAGCCACAGGCTTCGGCATGTGACTAGGGGTCATAAATGCTCACGCAAAAAATGCCGAAAAACCCTAAATTTTTCGCTATAAATAGCTATCAAAGCGAAAGAACAATCAAACCCAACATCACAAAACACCAAAATACCACAATAACGGCGTCTCACCAAACAACCACAAAAGTGTTACGAATGGGTCGAAAAACAAAGGGGTTAACCAAAAACAGTAGCCGCAATTCTCCGTCAAAACGTCACGTGGTTGCGATGATCTCCTACCAATTCATGGCCTCCCCTAATGGGGTGTCTAGGGTAGAGAATAACGCGAAAACCCGAGAAGAAACCTGACTCCGGTCATGTTCTTAAATGGCTACTAATAAAACTTAGTCGTTCAAGTGTAAGGGGAGAACTAGCCCCCTTGATGTATCATTTTTGATGGTAATACAAGAGTGTATTAAAAAAAATCGAAAAACAAGAAAAATGAAAAAAAAGTATAAAAAGAAAAGTGGAAAAACATATGGACTACCATCCCGTTTCTTTTATTTATGTTTATATTGGTCGTAGTTAGTGTAATTTGAGTCGAGTCTTGGCTTAGCAATGCCGAATTGTACATGTAATTGACTAAGACAATTGACTTGCCACTAGTAAAATATCCTTTATCCAACAAACCGTGTTTTTCCATATCCCTACACCTAACGTTATAACCCTTTGAAAGACCTCTTTGATAGTTTATCCTAGGTGCATACGCCAAAGTAGTGGAGGTTTTGATTATTTCCCAACCCTATGGTAATCTATTTACTATGACAGGTAGTGAGAGATATTTTTCCATTTCCATTTATGATATATAAACTTATAACACCCAAGAGATGAGAGTATCTAAACACTATATGTGAGGTGCTAGAGTATAATTTCCGTACTTGTTTTGACTAAGGTGGAACGATCATTTGTTGTAATTACTTTTATACTAATGTTAAATGATCCCTAACTTGTATTTTGATTGGTATAAAAGCTTATTTGCTTGAGGACAAGCAAATCTCAAATGTAAGGGTATTTGATAAGGATTTATTTGATACGCTTTTAGGGGGTCATTTAAGCCCTAAATCGTAAATATATGGCCAAATATTACTTTAAATCGTTTCTTTTGTCATTTAAGGTACTTGGGATGAAAATTCTGGAAAATGGAGCATTTTGGGCGTTTTTGGAGTTAAAAGTGAAGAAAACGACAAAATCAAGAAACTATGCTGGAAATTGCACCTGATGAAGTCACGCCTTACAGGGTGATGCCGTCACTTGAAGATTCAAGTGGTGGAATTTATTTGCAAATGACGGGCCAGAGAACTTTTTGTGGATTAACACGTGACGGCATCTGATGTGCTATTTGTTAGTGCAAGTTGTAAATTTATAAAGGTGAATTACCGAATCTAGAAACAACACATACGAGCAAGTGTACTCGTCCGTTATAGCAAGATATGATGGTAAGTCGGGATCGTTCGCAGGGATTTGTGAGTGAATCTAATATTAGTCTAAAAGTAATTCTCTAAACGTAAGCAAATAAGAAAATAAGCAAATTCAATAATTTAAAAGCTACACTTGTTTAGACTAGTCTTCTACTTAATGACACATGTGATTGTGATAACTTTTGAGAACATGTTGGTTGTGATAATTAGATGGTGATCTAATCTATTGTTTCTACAAGTTAAACCTTCGTCAAGATTTTAGTTCATAAAAACAAGCTTTAAGTGTAAACCAATCAATTCAAGATCTATCCAAGGTTCATAAGGTATGGTTCCCTTAAACACAAGAATAAACTCTTATTATAAATCAAATACTCTTAGGAAATGGTCATTACAAAAGGTATCCTTTTCATAGACAAAAAGGTTACAATTGTTTATAAAATCTAAACTTTCGTCCAACTAGAGTTTTACAAACAATCCGATTTGATGTTATAAAAGCACTCTTATTACAATCATACTTCTTGTTTCTTTGTTGAGTTAAGAATAATTATGGTGAAAAACAATCATTCATAGACAAATGATTATAACTAGTTGAGTAATACCAAATCTTTCGACCCTTGAAAATATTATCAATTAGTTAACCTTAACTTAACAAATGTCACGATGAAACTTAAGGTACAATTGGTTCTTAGGATTGACTTGAAATTGAATTAAAACATGTTATCACAATCACTACATCACTAAGTATAAAACATCATCAAAACAAGTGTAAAAAGATTTCTAGCTACTCATGGCAAACATGTAAACAAACTCAGAATATTTAACATTAGAATCCATGGTTATAAGTCTTACAATGCTTTGAAATTGATAACAAATGACAAGGTATTGATAACCTAAGTATTGGTGATGGTTCTTTGAGATTTTGGCCTCCAAATGTTGCTTCCTTGGTTCTCCAAATGCTACTGGTTCTTTCTGCACGAATTTGCCTTCTTGAGAGCTTTTTGATGATAATAATTGAGAGTAGTAATGAGAGTAAATGTCTCCTTGAATTGTTGTTATGAATTGTGTCCTCTAGAAGTCCTTTTAGGCTTGTCAAATACTCCTAGCAATCAATAGGGACATAAATGCCAGAGCTTGGACAACAAGACACTAAGAAGAGCCTAGAACTTTAAGACAAAAGGCCAAGATTCGTGTACAAAAAGTTTTATTCCTTTGCAGAACTTCCATCCGAATCGGTTGCGGGCTGCTACCGATCGGATGGAGGTGGTCTTTATGGCCAACCGATCGGCTGGTCACCAACCGATCGGCTGGTGATCTCTGAATGGTTTTGGATTTTTAACTTCGTTGTGTATTTCTTCATGCACTATCCACACTTGGTTAACTCTGAACTTGGAACTTTGAAGTGACCAAACTTAGGTTTCTCCTTATGAATTACTTCACAAATTGGACTTTGAACTTGGGAATCTTCGTGTAATCGCATGTGCTCCATTTTCTTCACTTTTTCCTCGTTTTTCCTACATTTGGCTACATATGCTACAAAAACATACTTTGATACGATTTAGTTGCAAAAGCATATAAAAGTAACCAAATAACATGCATAAAAACATTAATAACGCTTCTAAAAACATGTTAACTTTGAGCGTTATCAAATCCCCCACACTTAAACTTTGCTTGTCCTCAAGTAAATCTAGAAGAAAACTAAATATCCACATGGTAAACGAAAGTGATTTCTGAAAATTGTGATGAAATCCTCCTTATACAAGTACAAGTTAGACCATCCTTGTTAAGCTTTTATAAATGAAATATTAAGATGTTTGACAATACCCAATGATTTTCTTGCTCGATTAACACTTCTAAAACACCTCACGAAGGGAGAAATAAAATATAATTCACTCATAACACTCATATATGGGGTAGCGTATATGATAAATCACACTCATTGCTCCGTCATGACTTAATTATTACCATAAGCTTGTACAAGAAACAAAACTACACCGCAATGGCGTAAGCACCAAGTCTACATATCAAAGAGGGCTTTTATTCGGGTTTAGGCTAAAAAGGGTTAATTAACTTATATGTAATTACCTCGTGTAAATCATAATAGATCGCTTGCTACGAATTCTAGTATCACTAAAGAACGGATGGTCACTAAGGATAATCCTTAGTTCGCTAGCACGTTTTCTAGATCCTCATGAACTCGGATGGTCACTACTTTTCAATACACTTAATAATTACACCAAGTCAAAAAGGTAAGGATAAGGCATGGGAATATTTGGGTAAGTGATGTTTAAGAATATACAAACTAGTCCAAGTCTATGGTCGAATGTCATTAGCTTTTCTTCCTTGAATCATAACCTTGTAGTCTTTGAGAACTTCATTCTTTCGCGATCAATGCTTTATTTTATAGCTTTATTGCTATACATAACACTTTATATATCAAACTAACAACATTTTTTTTTAACAAACAAACTCAGTCATAACACATAACAATTAGAAACACTTGTCATCATACACATTGCGATGACTAAACTTTACTTGCTTCGACCGTTGGTTCTTGAATTTCCACTTTCTCCATTCTTCCTTCATGATTCATAATTTCTTCACAAAGCTAACAACTCACCAAGACTTGACTAAAGGGTGAGGCTAGGCTAAAAAGTGTAAAATCTTTTTGTATTTTTTTGTGGTTTTAATCAAAAGAAAGAAAAAGGCTCAGAAGGTGTAACTAAGGGTATCTAGCGTTAAAAATAAACGCTAACAAAAGGGTTAAAAATTGGAATTTAACTAATCAATGTGACTAGCTAAAAATCAATAAAGAAGGCTATATGGTTTAAATCCTAAGGTTGCCTCTTATCACGTATGTATCCTTATATTACAAAAGTGTAATCTCACAGCGGTCTCGTAATGATTTACAAGTACAAGTTCTAGAATAAATTAAATCACCGGCACACTCATAACAAAAGATTCGAGCATATAAGATGTAAGCTCGTTATAAACAGGCTCAATTCCTCACAGTTTTGGTGGAAAGGGTTATAATGTGTGCTAGCAAATGTAATCGATCCAAAAGTGGATTGCAATATTAATCGGGACACATCTCAATTCTTTCAAAATTACTGATTTCCAGTGGATAGATCCGTTTATTCTAATAAATTTCTCCTAAAAGCGTGAAAACAACTAGATTATAAGGACAAACAAAAATTTAAATTTTCTTATTTTCCTACTCACCCCCCCCACACTTAAGTTAAGCATTGTCCTCAATGTGATAGACGAACTAAAAAGTATGAAAGTAGGGAAATGAGAAAATAAACCATGATATCAGCTTTCATGCTTTTGTCCAATTGTTTATTCCATGCAATCAATACCTGTATTATTAGAAAACAGAAAACAAACAAACAAAAAGCATTGCAATTTTATTCAAAATAGTGGTACACCCCCACACTTAAGTTTGACCAAGTGGTAAAACTTTGGGGTATAGGCACTGAAAATTAAACATTAAAATAAACACACGGGTTGCCTCCCGAGAAGCGCTTGTTTTATTAACGAGTCCTCAGCCGGACTCAAACTTCGAACAGACTATGTGAATGTAGTGTTACGTTTCTTTTTAGGAATATAAACTACATTTCCTACCACAATTCCTTCTCCTGTTTCATCTATGTTTTCCAACGTAACTTTTTCCCATGCTCTAGGGAGAGCATCATAGATAAAACCAGTATGGTGTGCCCAAGGGACCATTCCCTTGTGTGGAGCCATGAATGTGATAGCTTCATATTCAGATTCGGACGAAATTTCTTCGTTAAAAATCAAGTTTAATTGCTCTTTATCGTAATAGAGTTTAATTCGATGTCCATTGACAATGAAACTTCCACCATGTTTGTCATAAAGTTCAACATAACCTGATGGATATCCATGTTTCACTACATATGGTCCGAACCATTTTGGTTTGAGTTTCGGAGCTTTAAACTTATATTTCATGTTGAATAGCAGAACTTTATCTCCAGCTTTGAATTGTTTTCGAATTCTTAGCTTTCTGTCGTGGTAAGCTTTGGTTCTTGCTTTGTATAGCCTGGAGTTTTCATAGGCTTGAAGTCTTAACTCGTCGAGTTCATGCAATTGCAAAAATCTCTTTTCTCCAGCTATTTTCAGATCAGGATTACAGCTTCTCAATGCCCAATAAGCACGGTGTTCGAGTTCGAACGGCAAATGACATGTTTTTCCATACAAGAGTCTGTACGGTGTTGTACCAATTGGTGTCTTATAAGCCGCACAAAATGCCCATAGAGCGTCGTCTAATTTTCTTGACCAAACGGCAGGATTATCTTTAACCGTTTTTTCAAGTATCCTTTTTATAGCTCTATTGGTATTTTCGACTTGACCACTTGTTTGTGGATGATAAGCTGTAGCAAAACGATGATGAACTCCATATCGTTTCATTATTTTCTCCATTTTTTTATTGCAGAAATGGGATCCTCTATCACTTATTAAAGCTTTAGGGATTCCATAGCGAGCGAATAGCTTTTTGAGAAAGTTGACAACAACTCGTGCATCGTTAGTAGGAAGAGCTTCAGCCTCTACCCATTTGGAAACATAATCGATTGCAACGAGGATATATTCGTATTTGTGTGATTTACGGAAGGGTCCCATAAAATCAATTCCCCAAATATCGAATATTTCGCAGATGGTGTAAGTATATAATACACAAACAATATATCCGAGGATAGCACCGGTAAATATGTATCCCCGGGTCGTAGTCCCAACGAAGGCTAAGACTTGGTTCGTTGGTTCGTGTTCGTGATTCAAGAAATGAATCGTGACGTGCAGGCTAAGGGAATCCTAAATTTCTACAAATAAACACGTAAAAACAAATTAACACGGAAAAGCACGAAAAAGCACGTAAAACACGGAAATTAAAACCTAAACGTAAAACGGGATCAAATCCTAAATTCCCGAGCTATTCTCTTGAAAAACTAAGTCAACTAGGGAAAACCTAAATTCTAAATTCCTAAGGATTTAAAAACGTAAATTTAAACTTAACTTTTCTTAAAATACTTTTATTTTACTTTTTATTTATTTAATATTACTTTTAAAACTAATTTAAATATACTAAAGGGAAATATTTTTAAGATAAGTGAAAATTAATTTTGAAAATCCTAAATTTACTTTAAACTACTCTTTAAAACTTAAAATTAAATTTTTTTAGGCTTTTTATATATTAATTATTAATTAAAAACTAATATTAATTATTATTAATTGCCAAAAATACTAAATAAATAGAAAATAATTTGGAAAAGTAAAATTTAGTTTTCTAAAATTATAAAATAACTTAAAAGTAATTTTAAAACAGAAAACTATTTTATTTGGATTTTTATTTAGTAATTATTAATTAAAACTAATTAAAAAGTGATTAAAAACTAAAATTAAATAAAATAAATAGCAAATAAGCTCAAATAATTCTGATTTTTTTAGAGAAATTATAAAATATTATTTTAAGACTAAGAAAAATAAAATTTTATAAAAATCAAACACTAATAAGCACTTTGGACAGATAAGCAGTTGAAATAAGCACTTAATAATAAGCAATTCTACAACAATAAGCACCAAGAGCTCACAACTAGTTCTAGCAACTTATCTAAGCTTAAAGCAACTGGAATAAGCAAGACAAAGCGCTCAACACAGCCAAATAAGCATATAAACAGTTTACTCTTTTTACAGAAAAATGCACTCACAGACCTATTTCCTAGATTAATTTTAAGCAGTCTAATAAGCTGAGTACTAAAACCTAAGGGGGGCAAAATCAAGACAACCTAGGATACTACCTAAAAACCCCAAAAGCCCTAATTTGTTGACACCAATTTAACCCTAATTTAACCCTATTATATGCTACTGTAGCAACTGATCTTATGGGTGCACAGATTGGGACAGTTTTGAGGATTAAATTTACCCTAGTGATTGTTGTTGGAACTGCTTAATTAGGAACTATACTTGAGCTTGCTACATGAACTAACCCCAGAAACAATTTCAAGCCAATTAGACGCCTAGTGATCCCACAAATCAAGCTCCTAAAGTGACTACTTAGGCAGGTTTTACACTAGCAATTCTGACTTTTTATTTCACTACTAGTTTGACCCAAATGAACTTCTACTGATCAATACTTAATCTAAATGTAACACTAAGCTAATTTATAACTAAATTACACTAAATGCAACTTAAATCTAACAAGGTGCAAGTTAACAGCTACCAGATCTAACCTATGAGCTAAGAATTTGAATTACCAGCTGAGGTTGACTATTATCTATAGAACCTATTATTTTTATGATTTATCTAACTTATATAACCCTAGTGGACACTACTAATGCAGAAAACACAGTAAGTTATTAACCAATATGCTCAGAATACCTTTAACCCAAACACCCCTTACTTCAAGCAATAACACTGACTATTGTAGATTTAAGCCTCTAACATCAATCCTAATGATCTAACTTAATTACTTAACTAATTTTAAAGCTATCGAACAGTAAAAACTAACTTCTACTGGCAAGAACACACTACAGTTTAGCTATATGAGAGCAGTTATGCAGTTTAGGACTAAAGCATATAAAAGTTACACAAAAGGATTCAGACAACTTTAATAAGCCTTATATAACATGAAGAAGCTAATAGCTACAGTTCCGAGACTAAGATAGAGTAAAATGCAGAAAGGTAAAGGAGAGACTTACTTGGAAAACTAGGCTGCTAAAAGGAAATGAGCAAGGAAATGTAAGACAGGCTCACTCAAGCTATTGATTTAGCTTAGTGAGCTTGTTATTGAGGTATATGAAGCTTATAGGGGAGCTTTTCACCTCTGGCTTTTCTTTCCTTTTTTTATTTTATTTTATTTTATTTTATTTTTTTTAATATATAAAGAAAACAGTCAAAGGAAAACTAAATTAGGCTAAGTATTTAGAAGAACTTTTAAAGTAAATAAGCAATAAGTAAATAAGCTGAAATGTAAATAAGCAGTAAATGAAAAGAGCTTTTCTAAAGAAACTTATTTTTATTAAACCACTGAAAACTTTAGTACAAAAGCTGATTACAAAGATTAAGAAAGCTTAGCAAACACCTATTCTATTGCTTAAAATCTACACGACTAAACCTATGAGCTTGGTCCTATTTATAGCCATCCATGGAAGCCTCTGGTCTCTCTGGATACTCTTCATAGAAGCTTCATGATCCTTTCACCGACATTAGATCATCCTTATCATTTCTTAAGGCCCTTGGATTGGATGTGATGATGTGGTGATCCTGCGTGTGAGCTTTCATTGGTCCACGTGCCCCTTCTGGCACTTTCCTGACATTCTCTGACATTTCTAGAACCTTAATCAGTAGGTAATAATCGATTAATTGAAGTAATTTTGATTGTGGTAAAATTAGGGCACGAGGTAACAGTGGTTTCTGGATTTTTGGGGGTGAAAAGGGGGCGCGTGTAAATATTTTATTTTTGTTTGATTTTGGGGCCGGGTATATGGGTTAGTGGGAGTGGGCTGGAAAAAGGGTGTTGGGCCTTGGGTTTAGGTTTAAGTGGATTTGGTTTGTTTTAGATTTATAGAGTTTTATTTAGTTATAGATTTTAAGGTGTAGTGTTTATTTAGTGTAGGGGTTAAAAGTGTATAATCTGAAAACTTAGGGACCAAGGCTGTATTTTGTGAAATTCTTATTCCAAGGACCATTTATAACTATTTGTGAATTTATGAGGGGCCAAGGTTGTCTTTTCTTCATTTTATTCATTGAGGGACCAAAATTGACAATTTTGGAAAGATGGAGGGCTAAACTTGTAATTTTGTGAAACTCCATCAAACTTTTGCGAGGGACTATTCTTGAAACTTTAAACCTTCCAGGGACTTGTTTTGTCATTTTGAGCTCAAATTCACTTCCCGGCTATAAATATTTACTTCTTCCATTCCCGTGCTCGTTTTTCGTGATTTTGTCTCGGTTTTTGTCGTTTTCTCATATTTTATTACCTGCATGTATGAAAACACAAAAACACATATATTTGGCATTTATTAGCGGGTTTTTGGTCTTTTGGCTCTTAATTTGGTCAAGAAAAGGTATGTGTTTAAGCACATACCAAAATCCCCCAGACTAAGATATTGCCGTGTCCTCACGCAATGTTATGAACTCACATTTCCGAAATCGAAATTCCTCATCTCTTTTTACTAACTTTGAAAGTAGCAAAACGTTCAAAAGAGACTACTAAATCTTAAATTCCAAAAATGCCCCGGTTATCCTACTTATTATTAATTATCTATATATTTACAACCTTTCCTTATTCGGGTGACTGTATGATGACTTTCATTATCCTAAGGATAACTATGAGGATCATCGAGTAGAAACACGACTCATAGAGAAGCGACCTAACGGTTAAAATTCGTCGTCCTTGATTTTTCACAAGTCCCCCCCAGACTAAGCGTAAAACGAAATCATTGTTCTTTCATAAGCATCGATGCTAAAATTATCCATGGAAGTTACTTGTGAAGACTCCTTACTCCCGTATTCCTATTTTCCTCTAATTATTTTATTTTTGGTGGGAAATTGAATTTCCTCGTTTTTATATTAATTAGTCCGATAAAGGCTTGAAATTTGGACGCTAAGTAGTTTCTAATTCTTCCCTCGAGAACCATTGCCCACAAGAATGAGGTCCACATCAAGGTCTCTGATTTAACACGATTTTGAGGAGTGTCCCTTTTATTGGCGACCGAAACAACTCAACTACGAGTCCAGAGACAGAAGCTTTTATTAGGACCTCCCCGGAGTCAAGGTTTGGCAATTTTTTCATTACTGAGCACAAAACGTATTTACCTCGGCCCTTTATAACAATCACAACATCGGCTGCGAACCGGCAAGATGTGATAGTCTATTATGACCTTGGTTATTTTTCCTCCGCCTTTGGAAGTCTACAACATCGGCTGCGAACCGGCAAGATGCAGAAAACCTTTTTGGCATTGGATTTTTACTATTAAGCACAACATACGTATTTTTATTTTTGCCAAGCCCCAAGTCCTACGGCTTTTATAACAATCCCAACATCGGTTGCGAGCCGGCAAGATGGAATAGTCTATTACACCGTAACGCTGGCAGTACCTCCATGTGTACCCAACCCTCATGAGCAAAGACCCTTTTGGCAAGGACTTCGAAACTAAGTTTCGCCAAAATCCCGCACCTTTAATTAAACCTAAATTTCTATTTAAAGGGTGAAACAAGCTTATGGGAGTAAAAAGTCACAAGTACCCTCGATGAAGTGTGTTTTACCATCTTACTTATAATCGAACTCTATCATTTTTCGTTCTTCGCGGATTTTTAATTCGCGAAAGCCTAGCTAGGGAAAACAAGCTAGGGCTCAACACGCCCGGTCAAGTCAGAATTTTTATTCCTACTCTTACCATTAGGAAAGTCAACATGGTGTCAAAACTTATTCTATTTTTGTATTTTTGAAAATTTTTCTCATTTTTTTGTGTTTTTTCGTTTAAAATTTTTCAAATTTTTCGGAAAAACGGGGTTGCGTGAGTAACGGTAAAAATGCAAGGTAAAAATCGAATCGAAAGATTCACCCCCCCAGACTAAAGTGAAACATTGTCCTCAATGTTTTGAAGGTAAGGGTAACCTACGAGTATCTAAGGCCGTTTATTAAGTATGCCAAATAGATAAACGTTAGTCGAAACGATAAGGATATGAGAAACTTATCGAAGAATGAGACTCGAGTGAAGGAAGAGCAGCATGACGAGCACGAGAGTCTTCATTTTCGGGCAACCTAGACATAAAACACAAGCACGAAACACAAGAAATGGGAAGAGTGGACCCTTCTCATGGTTATTTATTAGTAAAAACTAAAAAGAAAGCGGTAAAAGGATAAGCATGGGGTGCCTCCCACGAAGCGCTTGTTTTTGTTTTCCGAGTCGCCTAGCTTGACTCGGTCCCTAAATTTAGTCATTCGAAGGGAAAGTTTGGAGATCCGGGACTACCTGGGGTGGTATGTCCTCTCCAAAATAATGCTTAAGTCTATGTCCATTTACCTTAAAATTCGGCCCATTTTCTTGAGAAAGCTCGATAGTACCATATGGAAAAACTTGGGCTACGGTAAATGGGCCAGACCAACGGGATTTTAATTTTCCAGAAAAAATCTTTAATCTTGAGTTAAAAAGTAAGACTCGATCTCCAATATTGAAAACACGGTTTTTAATTTTCGAGTCATGAATACGTTTAGTCTTTTCTTTATAAATTAAAGAGTTTTCATAAGCTTGATCTCTTAGTTCGTTCAACTCATTCAATTGTATCTTTCTATGATCTCCCGCGGTCTTGAGGTCGAAGTTGCAATGCTTTAACGCCCAGTAGGCTTTATGCTCGAGCTCGATGGGGAGATGGCACGCTTTACCATACACCAACTTGTAGGGAGTGCAACCAATCGGAGTCTTATAGGCGGTACGAAAAGCCCAAAGTGCATCATCTAATTTGTCGGCCCACGAGTTTCGGTGTTCACCTACAGTTCTCTCTAGTATACGCTTCAGACCTCGATTTGAAACCTCTACTTGTCCGCTAGTTTGTGGATGATAGGCAGTTGAAAGACGATGGGTCACACCATATTTACTCATCACTTTGGCGAATTGTTCGTTACAGAAGTGTGTACCACGATCGCTTATGATTGCACGTGGGGTTCCAAATCTAGCGAATAGACTTTTTAAGAACTTAACAACGACTCGGGCATCATTTTTGGGGAGCGCTTTAGCTTCGACCCATTTAGAAAGGTAGTCAACGGCCACGAGTATATATTTATTTCCTTTGGAAGAAGGGAACGGACCCATGAAATCGATACCCTATACGTCAAATATCTCACATACTTGGATAGCGTTTTGTGGCATTTCATCTTTTTGAGAGATCTTTCCTTGACGCTGGCACGAGTCGTAAGTTTTGACTAAGTCGTGTGCATCTCTATAGATGGTAGGCCAATAGAAACCGGAGTCAAAGACTTTTTTAGCGGTATAGTTGGCACCATGATGGCCCCCGGTGGGTCCGTTATGGCATGCCAAGAGTATGTCGGCGGCTTCTTTGCCATGAACACAACGATGAATGACTTGATCGGCACAGACTCGGAATAAATAGGGGTCGTCCCAAAAATAGTGCTTGACGTCTTTGAAGAACTTTTTCTTTTGTTGTGTCGTCATCCCTTTACGGATAAAATTCCCCGCATTATAGTTAGCGAAATCGGCAAACCATGGGGTACTAGAGTCGTTAGAAATCATCCCTATAGATTCGAGGGGAAATGTCTCGGTAATTTCTCCCTTGTCGAGATCGTTTTGGTGGGGATTTTCTAAACGGGAGAGATGATCGGCTGCTAGGTTCTCGGCTCCCTTTTTATCCTTAATCTCAACATCGAATTCTTGTAATAGGAGAACCCAGCGGAGTAGACGAGGCTTGGCATCATTTTTAGCAAGTAAATATTTTAGAGCCGAATGGTCGGTGTACACTATGGTTTTGGAAAGAACGAGATAGGACCGGAATTTCTCAAAAGCGTAGACAACGGCTAACATCTCTTTTTCCGTAGTCGTGTAGTGAGATTGAGCATCGGTCATCGTTTTGCTGGCATAGTGTATCGGCTGAAAATGTTTTGTTTTGCGTTGCCCGAGGACTGCCCCTATAGCGTAGTCACTAGCGTCACACATGAGTTCGAACGGCAAGTCCCAGTCGGGTGCAACGAGAATTGGAGCCTCGGTTAATTTTTTCTTGAGAATTGTAAAGGCTTCGTGACACTCGGGTGAAAAGAAGAACGGAGTTTCTTTCTCGAGAAGATGGGTCAGGGGTCGGGCAATTTTAGAGAAATCTTGGATGAATCGTCGGTAGAAACCGGCATGACCTAGAAAGCTACGAATGCCTCTGACGGTGGTGGGAGGAGGGAGTTTAGCAATAACGTCTACTTTTGCTCTGTCGACCTCGATCCCATTTTTAGAAATTTTCTGACCTAAAACGATGCCTTCGGTAACCATAAAATGACATTTTTCCCAATTAAGCACGAGGTTAGTATCTTCACAACGTTTAAGCATTTTGTCAAGATTAGAAAGGCACGTAGAAAATGAGTTTCCATAGACCGAAAAGTCGTCCATAAAGACTTCCATGGTTTTCTCAATCATGTCATGAAAGATAGCCATCATGCATCGTTGGAATGTTCCGGGAGCATTACACAACCCGAAAGGCATGCGGCGATAAGCAAAAGTACCGTATGGACATGTAAAAGTGGTCTTTTCTTGATCGGGTGGATCAATCGGAATTTGGAAATAACCGGAAAAGCCATCGAGAAAACAATAGAATTCATTTCCTGCTAAGCGTTCGAGCATTTGGTCCATGAAAGGTAAAGGGAAATGATCTTTACGGGTAGCTTCGTTTAGTTTTCGGTAATCGATACACACTCTCCATCCGGTGACGAGACGTGTGAGGATCAACTCATTATCGTCATTAGTAACCACTGTCATACCTCCTTTCTTTGGAACACAATGGATCGGGCTAACCCATGAGCTATCGGAAATAGGATATATCATACCGGCATCGAGTAGTTTGATAACTTCGTTTTTGATCACATCGTGAATTTTAGGGTTAACTCGTCTTTGTTGTTGAACGGAGGGTTTAGCATCGTCTTCGAGAAGAATCTTATGAGTGCAGAAGCGAGGGTCAATACCCTTAATATCCGAAATCTGCCAAGCGATGGCGTTTTTATGAGAACGGAGCACATCTAGGAGTTTCGTCTTCTCCTCATCCTTGAGATCTTTAGCGATGATCACGGGATATTTGTCGGTTTCTAAGAAAGCATACTCAAGATGTGGAGGTAAATCCTTGAGCTCGGGCTCCAGAGGATTTTCACTAGAAGGCTCGGTTTTGGTTTCCATTATTTTCAATTCTTCGGGTGGGAGGGAAGGGGAATTAAGTATATTCTCGATTAGACATATATCTTCCTCTATGTTGACCTCAGAATGATCAATTTCCGGTGAAATTGATTCCGAAGAAAGAAAATCTTCGATCTCTTCCATAATAAAGTCACTTCCTTCGAACGGAGTGAGTGAAGGTGAAGGATCGGAAAGTATTGGTGAAGAATTNCCTTAATATCCGAAATCTGCCAAGCGATGGCATTTTTATGAGAACGGAGCACATCTAGGAGTTTCGTCTTCTCCTCACCCTTGAGATCTTTAGCGATGATCACGGGATATTTGTCGGTTTCTAAGAAAGCATATTCAATATGTGGAGGTAAATCCTTGAGCTCGGGCTCCGGAGGATTTTCACTAGAAGGCTCGGTTTTGGTTTCCGTTATTTTCAATTCTTCGGGTGGGAGGGAAGGGGAATTAAGCATATTCTCGATTAAACGTATATCTTCCTCTATATCGACCTCAGAATGATCAATTTCCGGTGAAATTGATTCCGAAGAAAGAAAATCTTCGATCTCTTCCATGATAAAGTCACTTCCTTCGAACGGAGTGAGTGAAGGTGAAGGATCGGAAAGTATTGGTGAAGAATTATCATTAAGATGAGAAGAGAAAGAATTGTCGGTAAGATGAGAAGGGAAAGAATTATCGTTTAGATGAGAGGAGAAAGAATTATTCGTAGGGGGAGAAGAGAGATCAGAAGTGGGATTGCCACTTTTCGCAAAACCGAGAATTTCTTGAGCATACTCTTCCGTTGCAGCGTCGATGATATCGATTCGGTTGACGGACATACAATCGTAGTTGGAAGAGTATCTCGCGGTTTGGTTTAAATCAAAGGTAACGGCTTCGTTTCCAACACGGAGGATAATCTCTTCGTCGTAAACATCTATTAAAGCACGTCCAGTCCATAGGAAACCTCTCCCGAGAATTAGCGGAACTCGGGGATCGGGATCAAAATCAACGATAACAAAATCAGCAGGGAAATGGAACTTCCCAACATTGACGAAGATATCCTCGGCTATTCCAAGAGGGAGCGTAACGGATCGATCGGCAAGCTCGAGGGTCATTTGAGTTGGGGTAAGTTCGGGTAGAGAAAGCTTTTTCCATATCGATTTAGGCATATGGTTGATGCTAGCACCTAAGTCGGCTAGGGCGTAACACTCAATCATCCCCGGGAAATTGCACGGTATTAAGAACTTTCCGGGATCTCCGAGCTTTTCGGGTAGCCTTTTAAGGAGAACCGCGGAACATTGCTCGTTTAACGGGGTTTTGGACATTTCGAACAATTTCTCTTTGTTGTTAAGCAAACTCTTAAGCATTGAAGCAAATTTGGGCATCAAGAGAACGGCATCCGCAAAACTTATCTCAAAACGAAGGTCTTGAAAGATTTGATTGAACGTCTCAACTTGATGAACATTTTTACCATGGAGCTTTTGTTCGGAAAGTCGAGTCGGATATGGAAGCTTAATCTTAATCGGAGTATTCTTGTCGGCTTCATTTTCGGCGGAGTTTTTCTTTTTAGGCTCGGATGATGGGACAACCGGAGGATGGACGTCTTCGGTCATTCCCGAGGGAATTTCCGTGTCCTTTGTCGCCTCGGTGTCACGGACGGTTACTTTAGGAAAAGAAGGTTTAGATTTAGACGATGAAGGATCGGAAGTAGCCGGAGCTGTAGGACCATCATACTTAGTTCCGCTTCGAGTAGTGATCGCCTTTGCATCGCCCCTCGGGTTGGCGATCGTGTTGCTAGGAAGAGTAGAAGGAGTACTCGAACCCGAGGGTCGATCATTTAAAGACTTCTTGATGTCGGTGACCTCCTTAATTAGCAATCGTTGAACCTCTTGGTAACTTTGAAGTTGTTTTAAAATCTCATTGTTTACATTTTGACCTTGATTTTGAAAATTACCTTGATTTTGAAAGCCTTGATTATAATTTCCAAAATTTCCTTGATTTTGATTCCCATAATTAAAATTCCCCTGATTTTGATTAAAATTTCCTTGATTGAAATTGTTTTGACCTTGAAAAGCATTTCCTTGATTGAAATTCCCATGATTGAAATTGTTTTGGTTTTGAAAAGCATTTCCTTGATTTTGATTTTGAAACCGATTTTGATTAAAGTTACCTTGATTTGGATTAGCAAAACCCTGATTAACCCTGTTTTGATTTTGATTAACTTGATTATTACGATTAAGCATATTAGGGTTTGGATTGTTAAAACCGGGTGGTGCAAGATAATTGTTCGAACGATAGCTGAGGAGGTTTCGGTCTCCTTGAGTAGGATAAGCATTATTAGGATTAGCAGCATAAACGTTCTCGTGAGTGTAGCCACCGGCGGCTGGACACTCAAAGTATTGATGCGGACCACCACAAGTTTCACAACTTGGGTTAACGGAATTGACTTGTTGAGTAGTTTTGCCTTGATTCTCGATTGTTTGATGAATTCGATAAATAGCCGTAGAAAGATCATCGTATTTCTTAGTAAGCGCGGCTATTTCGGGAGAAGGGGTAGAAGTAGTGATAGATCGAGTTGACTCGCTTCGTTCAGCAGATGAATCCCAAAAGTTATGATGAGCGGTCATGTTTTCAATTAGATCGTAACACTCTTCGGGTCGACGTTTCATGAAAGTACCCCCTGCTGCAGCATTAATCGTGTCACGATGACGGAGGGTCAAACCATTATAGAAAGTATCGATGAGAGTCACGAGTAGCATATTATGGTTTGGACAACGATCAATGGCAAGTTTGTAACGTTCCCAAGCTTCGAATAACGATTCATCGGGTCTTTGTTGGAAGTTACATATATCATTTCTTAGTTTTGTTACTTTTGATGGTGGGAAATATTTTGCCAAGAATTTTGAAACCATTTCATCAAATGTATGTATTGAATTCTTGGGGAGACGATCAAACCAATTTGAGGCATGATGCGTCAGTGAATAGGGGAACAAGTATAAGCGGAGGGCATCATCGGAGATCCCGTTTTGCTTCATACTTTGTGTGATTGTGAGAAATTTGTCGAGGTGCTTGTTAGCATCATCGTCCGGAAGTCCGTGAAATTGGCATGAGTTTTGGACTTGCTGGATCATGTGATGCTTAAGCCCGAAATCGGCGGCGTCGATGTTAATTGGGGCAATCGGGCCTCCACGCCCGAACATAGTCGGTCGGCACAACTCCTCCATCGTTCGGAGATCGGGAGCGGCATTAACATTAAGGTTTTCACCCAACGGAGGGTTACCGTTTGGTTGAGCTCCACCCACCGGAGGGTGTTGAGCATTGTTGAGGTTGTTCATTTCGTCAAGAGTCGGAAAAGGAGTTCGGGTATTATGACGAATGATTCTCTCGGGGTTTGAAAGAGGTGAAAGTAAATCGTTTGACGAAGAACGAGTGGTCATACAACAAAAGCAAGAAAAAGAAAATGAAAATTAACTTTGAGGTTAAGAATATTTTTTGGGTTTTTTTAAGTGTTTTAAGTTTCTAAATTAAAAACGAAAACAAAAACAAGTTATTAATCTTATTTAATATTTGGTAATCACTAAATTAAACGTTCCTCTTTTCTTTTGAGCTTACGCGCGGCGAGGCGGGAGAACGAGGTGTACGGGGTACTCAAATGTACAGTGTACTTAAAAACCTGCTCTCTTCAGTCTGCAATTTAATGTCAAGACTTCCGTATTCCTCGTTTATTCGGTTGTAAAACTCAAAATAATCGGAAAAACGAGTAACCTCGCGATTTCTTTTGTTGGTTATTTGGGCACGGTTTACAACACTCCCGTAGAAGTGAGGTTCCTTTTTAGAGTGTATTATGATAAAACACTTTCTACAAGTGTTCGATAACTAACTACTTATTAATATACGAAAATAATAACTTCCGGAGAAGAATCTTCAAATAAAAAATCAACGAAACGAAATTGACGGACACGTTTAGCCTTCCCCGGCAGCGGCGCCAAAAACTTGGTGTAAGTATATAATACACCAACAATATATCCGAGGATAGCACCGGTAAATATGTATCCCCGGGTCGTAGTCCCAAAGAAGGCTAAGACTTGGTTCGTTGGTTCGTGTTCGTGATTTAAGAAATGAATCGTGACGTGCAGGCTAAGGGAACCCTAAATTTCTACAAATAAGCACGTAAAAACAAATAAACACGGAAAAGCACGTAAAACACGGAAATTAAAACCTAAACGTAAAACGGGATCAAATCCTAAATTCCCGAGCTATTCTCGGGAAAAACTAAGTCAACTAGGGAAAACCTAAATTCTAAATTCCTAAGGATTTAAAAACGTAAATTTAAACTTAACTTTTCTTAAAATACTTTTATTTTACTTTTTATTTATTTAATATTACTTTTAAAACTAATTTAAATATACTAAAGGGAAATATTTTTAAGATAAGTGAAAATTAATTTTGAAAATCCTAAATTTACTTTAAACTACTCTTTAAAACTTAAAATTATATTTTTTTAGGCTTTTTATATATTAATTATTAATTAAAAACTAATATTAATTATTATTAATTGCCAAAAATACTAAATAAATAGAAAATAATTTGGAAAAGTAAAATTTAGTTTTCTAAAATTATAAAATAACTTAAAAGTAATTTTAAAACAGAAAACTATTTTATTTGGATTTTTATTTAGTAATTATTAATTAAAACTAATTAAAAAGTGATTAAAAACTAAAATTAAATAAAATAAATAGCAAATAAGCTCAAATAATTCTGATTTTTTTAGGGAAATTCTAAAATATTATTTTAAGACTAAGAAAAATAAAATTTTATAAAAAGCAAACACTAATAAGCACTTTGGACAGATAAGCAGTTGAAATAAGCACTTAATAATAAGCAATTCTACAACAATAAGCACCAAGAGCTCACAACTAGTTCTAGCAACTTATCTAAGCTTAAAGCAACTGGAATAAGCAAGACAAAGCGCTCAACACAGCCAAATAAGCATATAAACAGTTTACTCTTTTTACAGAAAAATGCACTCACAGACCTATTTCCTAGATTAATTTTAAGCAGTCTAATAAGCTGAGTACTAAAACCTAAGGGGGGCAAAATCAAGACAACCTAGGATACTACCTAAAAACCCCAAAAGCCCTAATTTGTTGACACCAATTTAACCCTAATTTAACCCTATTATATGCTACTGTAGCAACTGATCTTATGGGTGCACAGATTGGGACAGTTTTGAGGATTAAATTTACCCTAGTGATTGTTGTTGGAACTGCTTAATTAGGAACTATACTTGAGCTTGCTACATGAACTAACCCCAGAAACAATTTCAAGCCAATTAGACGCCTAGTGATCCCACAAATCAAGCTCCTAAAGTGACTACTTAGGCAGGTTTTACACTAGCAATTCTGACTTTTTATTTCACTACTAGTTTGACCCAAATGAACTTCTACTGATCAATACTTAATCTAAATGTAACACTAAGCTAATTTATAACTAAATTACACTAAATGCAACTTAAATCTAACAAGGTGCAAGTTAACAGCTACCAGATCTAACCTATGAGCTAAGAATTTGAATTACCAGCTGAGGTTGACTATTATCTATAGAACCTATTATTTTTATGATTTATCTAACTTATATAACCCTAGTGGACACTACTAATGCAGAAAACACAGTAAGTTATTAACCAATATGCTCAGAATACCTTTAACCCAAACACCCCTTACTTCAAGCAATAACACTGACTATTGTAGATTTAAGCCTCTAACTTCAATCCTAATGATCTAACTTAATTACTTAACTAATTTTAAAGCTATCTAACAGTAAAAACTAACTTCTACTGGCAAGAACACACTAATGCAGTTTAGCTATATGAGAGCAGTTATGCAGTTTAGGACTAAAGCATATAAAAATTACACAAAAGGATTCAGACAACTTTAATAAGCCTTATATAACATGAAGAAGCTAATAGCTACAGTTCCTAGACTAAGATAGAGTAAAATGCAGAAAGGTAAAGGAGAGACTTACTTGGAAAACTAGGCTGCTAAAAGGAAATGAGCAAGGAAATGTAAGACAGGCTCACTCAAGCTATTGATTTAGCTTAGTGAGCTTGTTATTGAGGTATATAAAGCTTATAGGGGAGCTTTTCACCTCTGGCTTTTCTTTCTCTCTTTTTTTATTTTTTTTTTATTTTTTTTTAATATATAAGGAAAACAGTAAAAGGAAAACTAAATTAGGCTAAGTATTTAGAAGAACTTTTAAAGTAAATAAGCAATAAGTAAATAAGCTGAAATGTAAATAAGCAGTAAATGAAAAGAGCTTTTCTAAAGAAACTTATTTTTATTAAACCACTGAAAACTTTAGTACAAAAGCTGATTACAAAGATTAAGAAAGCTTAACAAACACATATTCTATTGCTTAAAATCTACACGACTAAACCTATGAGCTTGGTCCTATTTATAGCCATCCATGGAAGCCTCTGGTCTCTCTGGATACTCTTCATAGAAGCTTCATGATCCTTTCACCGACATTAGATCATCCTTATCATTTCTTAAGGCCTTTGGATTGGATGTGATGATGTGGTGATCCTGCGTGTGAGCTTTCATTGGTCCACGTGCCCCTTCTGGCACTTTCCTGACATTCTCTGACATTTCTAGAACCTTAATCATTAGGTAATAATCTATTAATTGAAGTAATTTTGATTGTGGTAGAATTAGGGCACGGGGTAACAGTGGTTTCTGGATTTTTGGGGGTAAAAAAGGGGCGCGTGTAAATATTTTACTTTTGTTTGATTTTGGGGCCGGGTATAGGGGTTAGTGGGAGTGGGCTGGAAAAAGGGTGTTGGGCCTTGGGTTTAGGTTTAAGTGGATTTGGTTTGTTTTAGGTTTATAGAGTTTTATTTAGTTATAGATTTTAAGGTGTAGTGTTTATTTATAGAGTTTTATCTATACTACTTTATAATGTATTTGGGACATGCTATTAATAGAAGGCTTAAAAATTAAGATTCAACATCTTACTTATAATAGAAATATTTGTATTAATTTTGCAATTAATTCAATACATACACATAATAAAACTTACATTAAATACTGAAAATTAAATGTATTCAATTATTTAGACTTGTAAATTGTAACAGCCCTTTAATATAAATTCTACAGACATTTCGCTTCTTCCAGTGACTTGTAACACCCCAATACTTGTAACGGCTCATTTACACCATCATCGCCATTGTTACTCCATCCATCATATAAATTCATACAACCCATTTCATATCTCTTACACATCGCCATTGCAATAAAGCTTGTTATAGTAATGGAGTCTCAGCCGGTTGGGGTTACCTGACGCGTCGTAAGCATCCTTAACAAACTTAAACTAATTTTTAAGCCCATTTCAACCGTACTTGTAACGATCCATTTAACTATAAACATACAAATTATTAAATCCTTAACAAAATGCATTTCAGTATTAAAAAACCCATCATTAGTAACAAAACGCATTTCATTAGTAACCACCCAGTATATTAATAAAAATTCATAACAAAAGTTGTCATTCATTCGTAAAGTTATTGCTATAACTGAAAATATTTGTTCGTCACAAAATTAATCATCGCGTACCCGACGCCGCATTGCGCGGGTACCCTGCTAGGGGTTAAAAAGGGGCGCGTGTAAATATTTTACTTTTGTTTGATTTTGGGGCCGGGTATAGGGGTTAGTGGGAGTGGGCTGGAAAAAGGGTGTTGGGCCTTGGGTTTAGGTTTAAGTGGATTTGGTTTGTTTTAGGTTTATAGAGTTTTATTTAGTTATAGATTATAAGGTGTAGTGTTTATTTAGTGTAGGGGTTAAAAGTGTATAATCTGAAAACTTAGGGACCAAGGCTGTATTTTGTGAAATTCTTATTCCAAGGACCATTTGTAACTATTTGTGAATTTATGAGGGGCCAAAGTTGTCTTTTCTTCATTTTATTCATTGAGGGACCAGAATTGACAATTTTGGAAAGATGGAGGGCTAAACTTGTAATTTTGTGAAACTCCATCAAACTTTTGCAAGGGACTATTCTTGAAACTTTAAACCTTCCAGGGACTTGTTTTGTCATTTTGAGCTCAAATTCACTTCCCGGCTATAAATATTTACTTCTTCCATTCCCGTGCTCGTTTTTCGTGATTTTGTCTCGGTTTTTGTCGTTTTCTCATATTTTATTACCTGCATGTATGAAAACACAAAAACACATATATTTGGCATTTATTAGCGGGTTTTTGGTCTTTTGGGTCTTAATTTGGTCAAGAAAATGTATGTGTTTAAGCATATACCAGCAGACTTGAATGCTCTTTTGAGGCATTTCGTCTCTACGAGAAAGGTTACTGGATTTTTGGCACGCATCGCAGTTTTGAATAAGAGTATATGCTTCTTTGAAAATTGTAGGCCAATAGAATCCAGCTTCGAAAACTTTTCTAGCTGTGGTGGAAGGACCATAATGTCCCCCAGTTGGGCCATGATGACATTCATCAAGAATTTTTCTTGTTTCAGAACC
>LBNU01033597.1:116727-138247 GCA_014162995.1 Artemisia annua
GGTTTCTCCTTATGAATTACTTCACAAATTGGACTTTGAACTTGGGAATCTTCGTGTAATCGCATGTGCTCCATTTTCTTCACTTTTTCCTCGTTTTTCCTACATTTGGCTACATATGCTACAAAAACATACTTTGATACGATTTAGTTGCAAAAGCATATAAAAGTAACCAAATAACATGCATAAAAACATTAATAACGCTTCTAAAAACATGTTAACTTTGAGCGTTATCAGCATCACGTGTATTTAGGAGTAGGGCGTCACGTACAACAATTACAAGAGACGTCCAAGTGAAGACAATGAGTGACGACATCAAGAAGATTAATTGGGCATCAAGAACCCTAATCACAGCGACTTGACGGCGTCAGGACTCATAACCTGACGCCGTCACCTATGTATCTTAATATATACTTTTAAATTTTTTCCTTAAAAAGTGGTGGAACTTGTGGAACTTTGTAGGGAACTTTGGGAGTCCGAACTTTACAGCACTTTTAGGGTTTCAAACCCTAGTTTCTTCCATGTTTAATTAAAAGATAAGTTCTCCTTTAATCATTCTATATGTCTATGTGTTGTTTGATTAATTGTTTATCTTTTCTTTTCATTAACATGCTAGCTTAGATCTCTTAGTGTTTGCTTAGATCTAATGAAACCTAGTTGTTAATTATTGATTGTTGATTTGTTATAGATTATTTGATTGATTGACTCATGTTAGGCTTAAGAAAACTGGCTAATCTCTTATACGGTAACATGCTTGAATGTCCTAAGAAACGTAATCGGATGTGTATTACGGTTTATTGATTGTATTTAATGCATGAGTAGATGTTGATGATTCTATGGTAGGACACTAAACGTGTCATCATAAGAAGAAATACAAACTCATATAGTTGGGGAAGGACGTACACGGTCCCCACGACAGGTATTAAAGAATGCAATCCTTCAATCAAACAGTTGTAACAAATCAATAAATCAATAAAAGATAACTAGGGAGTAGTGAAATCCAAGTAAACACACTTGTCTCCTATAAGTAATCCACCGCATTTACTTTTCTTATTATTTTATTTTATTTTGTTTAATTAGTAATTTTAGGTTAGTTGACTAGCAACTAATTCCGCCCACTCTTCCAAATACCCGAGATTTTGCTGCTTTTCATAAAATAAAAAAATACAAAAAGAATCATCCATCACTTTAGACCTAGTTAATCTACATCTCAATCCTAACGACACTATTCTCCTAGAGAACGATCAATCCCCCGGTACTTGCCACTCACTATACTACATCGGTCAGGTACACTTCCTGGAGGATTGCAAGCTTCTCAAGATCCCTTGAGAAGTTGTTGGGATATGAAGAACAAAAGTACTTCTGAAGATCAAAGTACTGCTTAGTCAAAGTACTGCTCGTGCATGAAGAAAGTTAAAGTACTTCTATGATAAAGGACTGTTATGCAATATCGTGAAAGGATTGTAATGCAAAGTTATTAGAATATTCTAGAATTAGTTTAGAATTAGTTTACTTGTCGTACAAGAATTGTAAACCGACTAGGGTTTTCCTTATGCCTATAAAAGGACCCCTAGGTTGGCATTAGAGATACACATGAAAGTATGAAAATTAGAGTTATTTAGCGATTAGGGTTGTTAGTGAATCTGTATATTAAGCAGGTTCAAAGTTTGGTTTTAATATAATCATTAAAGTTTGGTTATTCTTCTTAGCTTTGTTGAAGTAGATTCCGCATACTTAACAGAGTTATATCTGTGTTTCATTGTTAGTAGTTTTGGAGTTATTCAAGATTACTAAACTCTTACAAGTTACATAATTAGTTTGGTCAGAGTATATCGATCCAACAAGTGGTATCAGAGCTTGTGTGGAAACTCTGATTAATAAGAAACCCTTAAAACCGATTAAACTACAAACCCTAAAGATGTCAACTGAAGCTGCACCAATCCCATCCATCACCTCACTCAGAATTCCTATCATCAAAAAGGGAGAATATGATCTCTGGAGCATGAAGATGAGGCAGTACATTTCTATTACAGACCATGCTTTATTGGATGTGATTGTCAATGGTAATGTTGTTCTTGAAGAACCTGTAGAATTCCTAGATAACCTAAACCACCTCAACCTACCTTGCCAGCAGCTACAAAACGAAATCAAGATAAGGCTCTTAACATACTGTTGTCTGCTATTCCTGATGGTCACCTACTAATGTTTCATGATGCTAAGGATGCAAAACAATTATGGGCTGCTATCAAGACAAGATTTGGAGGTAATGATGCTTCAAAGAAGATGCATAGAAATCTATTGAAGCAACAGTTTGAAACATTCACTGTCGGTGAAAGAGAAGGTCTTGATGCTGCCTATGACAGATTCTAAAATCTTTTTAGTATGCTAGAGTTATATGGTGCAGAGGTATCTGTTAAAGATGCAAACTTGAAGTTCCTAAGAAGTTTGCCATCTGTATGGCATGTGGTTGCTACTATGATCAGAGGACAACCTGGTTTGGATTCTATGAAATTTGATGATCTCTACAACAACTTAAAGGTGTATGAGCATGAGATGAATGGTCAAATAAATTCAAAAGCTCACAATATTGCTTTTGTGTCTTCTGAAAACAGAGGCAGTACTTCCACTAAAAGTACTGCTCATCCTGTACAAAGAAATGTTGGTGATAAACATCACATTTGCACAACCATGTCTACTACCACCTCATCACCATCAAACATCATCAACTCTGATGATGTTGTATGTTCCTTCTTTGCTCAACAAGCCACTTTACCTATTACTTATGAAGAAGATTTGTTGCAAATTGAAGAGGATGATCTGGAAGAAATTGACATAAGATGGCAAGTTGCCATGATCACTGCAAGAATCAACAAGTTCATGGAGAAAACAGGAAGAGGTATTGACTTCAAAACCAAACAGGGTATAGCATTTGATAAATCTAAGATTGAGTGCTTTAACTGTCAAAGGCCTGGACACTTTGCAAGGGAATACAAGTTTGCTCAATATCAGGCAAATAGAATGATTGAAAAACCCAAGGTTGAAATCAGAGAAGTTCCTATTACTGAACCAAAACCAAAAGCTTTGGTGGCTCAAGAAAATCTATCAGAGGTTGACTAGAGTGCTGAATTTGATGATGCACCAGTAACCTATTCTATGGTTGCATTGGAAGAATTTGATTGGAGCACATCTTTTGATGAGGTGCCAGGATTTGCTGCTTTGAAATCAAGAGATGGTCTTGGAAGCTTTGATTGGAGCATGGACAGTGAAGAAGAACCTGTTCTGCTTGCTATGGTAGCTACTTCATCAAGTTCGTCCACTATCTCTGAGGTATTTTCTGAATGTAATGATTGTTATCAAAAGTTGCTTAAAGATTATGTGACTGAAAGAGATAATTATAGAAGGGCTAGGTCTGAGGTAGCTGGTTATCAATTAACTTTAGAGTTAATGGAAGCCAAAATAATCACTCATGAAAATAATGAAATGGCTTGGGCAGAAAAATATGAACAACAAGACTATCAATTAAAATTGAGTGAATGGAAGTTAGGATGTAAGGTGTCTGAACTAGAAAAGATTACTAAACAAAGGGATGAGTTGTTAGAAAAACTTTCTAGTTAGAAAGAATCTGGTCTTTCACATGTTAGTTTTGTTGAGAAACAAAGAAGAGCAAACATTAAAACTGGACTAGGTTATGGTCTTGAATATAGTAGTTCAGATGAAAGTCCTACTAGTGATAAGGAACAACTTAATTCAGAGGTAATTTCAACTAGTAATGAAGAACTCACTAGCTCAGAAGAAAACATATCTAGTGATGAGGAACCAATTAGTCAAACACCTCCTGAATTTAAGAAAGACAAGGGTTATAATGAAGTTCCTCCACCCACTGGTAGCTTTCAACCACCTAGGACAGATGTTTCTTGTTTTGGAGTAGACAATTTGGAGTTTAGGAAGAAGCTTAAAGGTCAATCAAATTCAAGTCCATCTGATTCTGAGAAACCTGGGAATGATAACAAAGGTTCAGGAAGTGATAAAGTGTTTTCAATGCAAGTAGTACTTCCAAAAAATTTTCAAAGTACTGCTGAACAAAGACAAACTTTTCAAAATACTGCTAATTTTAGAAAACCTTTTCCACCAAAAAGTCAAGTTAGTTTTGGTCATAGAACTAAAAGAAGAGGATTTGGGGATCAAAAGTTATGTTTTGTTTGCTATAGTCCTAATCATTTGATTAAGAACTGTGACTTTCACTCAGAATATTTAAGTCAATTCCCAAAGACCACATCTACCAACCATAAGCCAAAGGAGCATAAACCAGTTTGGAATCATTCAAATAGGGTTAACCATAGTAATTTTTCAAAAGACCATAGGTACCCTCACCAGAAAAGACTTTTTTCCAAATCACCAGTACCCTCAAGAAATACTTTTCAAAGTACTGGTAAGTTAAATGGTTCTCAAGCAGTACCCTCTCAAAGTACTGCTAGGTTTTCACCCAATAGGACTTTTTCGAATATAAGACCAAGGAGATCTAACTACTATCAATCTAGAAGGCCTTACACCTCAAATAGAGTACCCAGATCAAAGAACTCAAAACACAGTGTTAAAACTAAATGGGTTAAGAAAGAAAGCACTTATGGGGGACAAACAGTACTTTCAGCAAATAAGGGTGAAAAAGAGAGTTTTGTTGCAATTCAAACACAGGTTTTGGAACAAAAGAAAACAATTGATCATGTTTTCAAAAATAGTGGAGATTACATACTCAAAGAATATAAGTATGTCACTCCACAAGGGGAACACAAGTCAGTAATGGCTTGGGTTCCTAAAAGAAACTAACCCTTTTCATCTTTTATGCAGGGCAACCCAGAGGAGGAGCTTAAAGATCATATTATTATTGATAGTGGTTGCTCTAGCAGCATGACAGGAGACAAGGAGATCCTGTCAGACTTTTTAAGGAATACTTTGGAGGAAGAGTTGCTTTTGGGAATGATCCTGATGGAGGAAGAATTACTGGCAAAGGAACTATCAAGACAGGATGTATTGATTTTGAGAATGTTAGATATGTGAAGGAGCTTAAATTCAACCTCTTGTCAGTTTCTCAGATTTGTGACAAGAAGTACCCTGTGTTATTCACTGACACAGAATGTCTAATTCTCTCTCCTGAGTTCAAGTTTGTTGATGATCACTTGGTAACTCTGAGAATACCAAGAACCAATGATGTGTACAGTTTAGATTTGAAGAATATCAACTCTACTGGAAGAGCAACTTGTCTAGTAGCAAAGGCAACACTTGAAGAAGCACATCTATGGCATAGAAGATTAGGTCATGTGAATTTCAAGAATATCAACAAGCTGGTTAAAGGTAATTTAGTTAGAGGTTTACCTTCTAAAACATACAAGAATGATCATTCATGTTTGGCTTGCAAGAAAGGTAAACAACATAAGGCTTCATGTAAAAAGCTTGAGGAAAGAGCTATTAGAGAGCCTTTGGAGTTGCTGCACATGGATCTGTTTGGACCTGTTTCTGTTGCAAGCTTAAACAAGAAGAAATACTGCTTAGTTGTAACAGATGATTGCAGCAGATTTAGTTGGGTGTTTTTCTTGGGATTTAAAGATGAAACCTTTGATGCTATTCATGATCTTATAATAGCCCTTGAAAATCAATTAAGACTCAAAGTTAGAGGCATTAGATGTGATAATGGGACTGAATTCAAAAACAAGCTTATGGATGAATTTTGTGCCAAGAAAGGGATTAAGAGGGAGTTTAGCATTGCTAGAACTCCACAGCATTATGGTGTTGCAGAAAGAAGAATAGAAGATTGATAGAAGCAGCAAGAACAATGCTTGCAGATTCTTTATTACGTATTCAATTTTGGGCTGAAGCTGTAAGTACTGCTTGCTATGTTGTAAATAGAGTTTCAGTGACTAAACCTCAGATGAAGACACCTTATGAGTTTCTTATGGGAAAGAAACCAAGTATCAGTTTTATGAAACCTTTTGGCTGTCCTCTGACTATTCTAAACACTATTGATTCTCTGGGAAAATTTGATGGCAAGTCAGATGAAGGATATTTATTGGGTTATTGTACCAATAGCAAAGGATTTAGAATGAAACAAGGCTACCAAAAAGGTTCAAGATTTTCTTTATGTTGATTTTCTTGAAGATCAAGAAATTCAAAAAGGTAAAGGTCCTGATTGGATGTTTGATCTTGATATTTTGACTCCTTCTATGAACTATGTACCAGTCAGAGAAGAAAATCAAGTTGTTCACAAAGAAGAAGATTTACAGTACATTGTTCATGGAGTCAATGTTAGACCTGAAGATGTTCCTAATGAAGAACCCATTGGAAAGAAGAAAAGTACTTTTGAATCTCATAGTACTGTTGAACCACAAAGTACTGTTGAACCACAAAGTACTGTTCAACCAAACTCCACATTATCTGATGAAGATCAAGCTATTCAAGATGAACTTAATAGGATGCTTTTTCAAGAAACAATAGCCAAATCCTATGAAGATGATCAAAGAAGAGCTTATGAAGCTGCAAAGAAAAAGGGTAAGTTCACAGACTATACTCATAGTACTTTGGATCAAAGTACTGCTGAACTAGTTGAAAGTACTGATGATTTGAATACCGCTGATGTAAATGATTCAAACGTGCCTGAGTTAGTAGATACTGATGATGAGTTATAAGATGAAGGTATTTTCTCATATTCCAATGAAGAACCTAATTTTAAAAATTTGGGTGATGATCTTGAAGTTCAAACAACTCCTACATTAAGAGTTCATAAAGATCATCCTGCTGATCAGATCATTGGACCTTCTACTTCTGGAGTGCTCACAAGAAAAAAAGTTAAAGGTCTCTCTAAGCAACATAATGCTTTACTTATCTTTGTTTATAAACAAAACAGGTTGAATCATAAAGATCAACAAACATGCCTGTTTGCCTGTTTTATCTCTCAAGAAGAACCCAAGACAATATCTCAAGCATTAGCTAAAGAGAGTTGGGTTGAAGCCATGCAAGAAGAACTTCTTCAATTCAAACTTCAAGATGTTTGGGTATTATGTGATTTACCAGATGGAAAGAAAGAAATTGGTACAAGATGGGTTTTCAGAGTTAAAAGGGATGAAAGAGGTAATGTCATCAAGAACAAAGCAAGATTGGTTGCACAAGGATATAGACAAGAAGAAGGAGTGGACTATGATGAAGTGTTTGCTCCTGTAGCAAGGATTGAAGCAATAAGATTATTTCTAGCTTTTGCTTCTTATATGGGATTTCCTGTTTATCAAATGGATGTCAAAAGTGCCTTTCTCTATGGCAAAATTACAGAGGAAGTGTATGTTAAACAACCTCCTGGTTTTGAGGATCCTGCACATCCAAACAAAGTCTACAAGGTTATCAAGGCTCTGTATGGCCTTTATCAAGCTCCTAGAGCTTGGTATGAAAGACTCTCCACTTTTCTATTGCAACATGGTTACATGAGAGGTGCAATTGATAAGACTTTGTTTTTTTAAAAGAGATAAGAAGGATATTATGCTTGTTCAAGTGTATGTGGATGATATTATTTTTGGAGCTACAAAACAGTCTATGGTGAAAGAATTTGAACAGCTCATGCAACAAGAGTTTCAAATCAGTTCTATGGGTGAATTAACTTTCTTTTTGGGGCTTCAAGTTAAACAATCAAAGTCTGGAATCTTTATTAGTCAAGATAAGTATGTCACAGACATTCTTAAAAAGTTTAACTTCAATACTATCAAGCCAGTCACCACACCCATTAAAGCTACAAACTCATTAGGAAAAGATGAAGATGGAGAACCTGTGGATGTCAAACTATACAGATCAATGATTGGTTGTCTTATGTACTTAACTGCATCTAGACCTGACATCATGTTTGTTGTATGTTTATGTGCAAGATATCAAGTCTCACCTAAGGTCTCTCATATGAATGCAGTAAAGAGAATTTTTAGTTATCTCAGGCAACAACCTAAGTTAGGATTGTGGTATCCTAAGGATTCACCTTTTCACTTGGAAGCTTTTTCAGACAGTGATTATGCAGGAGATAACTATGATAGAAGATCAACCACTGGAGGATGCCAATATCTTGGAAGAATATTAGTCTTATGGCAATGTAAGAAACAAACAATTGCAGCAACCTCATCCACTGAAGCAGAATATGTTGCTGCTGCAAGTTGTTGTGGACAAGTACTGTGGATGCAGAGTCAACTCTTAGAGTATGGATTCAATTTCAAGAATACTCCTATTCACATTGACAATGAGAGTACAATTTGCATTGTGAAGAATCCTGTTAATCATTCAAAGACCAAGCATATTCAGATTAGGCATCACTTTATTCGAGATTGTTATGAGCACAGGCTCATTAATGTTATCAAGGTCTATACAGATAACAATGTAGCTGACTTACTCACAAAAGGATTTGATGTTACAAGATTCAATCATTTGGTGGTAAGCATTGGGATGATTAATTATTAAGCTACATTTGAGGGGAGGCATTAGTACCTATTCTGTGTTTGAGGGGAGGAAATACAATTATATTTTTTGAAGATGATTTTGTTTGATGCAAAGAGGATGGAAAGTACTTTTGAGCAAAGTACTGCTTAACATTAGTTTGAAAGTACTGCTTGGTGCTTAGTGGAAAGTACTTATTTGTCAGGGTACTGTTCCAACGGTCGAAAAGAAGGGGTAACAACTTTGCGAAAGATATGGAGAAGATAAATGCCAAAAATAACGGTAAATTCATTTATTGGGATGTGACTTTTGAATATTAACCATATCCTTTCCATTCAAAATTACTCTTATCATTATTCCATCCATACAAATCTCTCTCTAATCAACCATCGCCGCACATATTTCTTCCACAAAATCAATCAATGGCTACTCGTCCAACTGTTAACAAGCACAATATGATTGCTAATCTAGACAAGACACAGTTGAATGTTGATTTCCATGGTATAATTGATTTCCTCACTGGGTCTTCGATTAACTATGCTCTGTTGGTCAATCCTGATATCATTGGACCATGGATTCAAGAATTCTGGGCTACTGCAGCATCTGGATTGGAAGAAGAAGCATCCTTTATTCACGCTACGGTGGCTGGAAGATCCATTCGCATCACTGAAGCTACAATCAGAGAGGATTTATTGTTTGATGATGAAGGAAGTACTGTTCTCTTTGATAGGCAAATCCTTTGGGATACACTCAGGGATATAGGGTATGAAAGTGTTCTTACTAAACTTACTTTTAAGAAACCTTTATTTAGCCCTCATTGGAAGTATCTTGTTCATGTTTTACTTCATTGCTTGAGTCCTAAGAGTACTGCTTGGGATCAATTTGGACAATACATAGCCTCTGCATTAGTTGGGTTAGCTACCAATAGACCTTTTAATTTTTCAAACATGATTCTTGATGGTATGCTTACTCATATCAATAATGGTTCACCATTCTTGATGTACCCTAGATTTATTCAAGTCTTCTTGAACAAACAGCTTGAGGATCTACCTAAACCTCAAGATTATTTTCCCTCTATTACACTTCCTACAAAGGTGTTTACTTTTATGACTACCAAGAGTGTTCAATTTTCTGGGAGAAATACACCTTTGACTGCTCACATATTGGTAGTAGCACAAGCTGTTAGGGATGAAGCTGATGCATCTACTGAATCTGAGCATTATGCGCATTCTGATTCAGCACATACTCCAACATCACCTTTTGCATCACCTCAACAAATTGCTTCAAGTGAAAGAACTACTTCTATGCCAGTTCCTATTTCGAGGGAAAGATCTGTCTCCAGAGAAAGTACTTCTCACAATGCTGCTTCAAGAGAAGGTACTGCTTCTCTGCAAGGTATTTCTCATTCTGACTCGGAGCAAGATGTCAATCCACCACCTACTCCTAATGATTATACTTCAACAGATGAGTCTCAAAAATCTGGGGGAGATGAGGGAGCATTGGATACTTATGCTTTAACAAGAGAATTCAGAAGGCTGAAGAAGGTGGTTAATGATCATGCAGATCAGATATTGAAACTAAATACTAAGTTGAAAAAGTTGAGAAATTCTGTTTGGCCACTTGTTAAGCATCACAGGTTATGGGTGAAGCAACAGAGGAGGAGTGGTAAGAAATCTAAGAAGGCATCTAACTCAAAGAAAAAGAAGCTTAGAAAGCATTCTTCATTCAGATTAGGTAGGAATCTGAATGACAATCTGAATGAAGATGATGCTGTACCTCAAGATTTAAATGAAGAGGATCATACTATGGATTATGAAGAAGCTCAAAGAAAAATTGATGAAGATGAGCAAGTTCTTGAAGAAGAGATTGTTGTTGAGCAAGTAAAGAGTGGAGATGTTCAAAGTACTGGTGATAAAAATATTGATATTCAAGGTACTACTGTTCAAAGTACTTTTGGTCCTTCAACAAGAATTTTGGGTGAAGAAGCTGGTACTTCCAATCCAATTCAGCAAGAAGAAATCAAGGAACATACTGCTAGTAATGATGAAACTATTGCTCAGATTATGCTCAATATTTCAACACCAAGAGGTATTGCTATTCCTGGTGTTGAACAGGGTCAAGTTTCACAATCTTTTTTTGAATCTATTGAAGAATTGGATCCTAAGGATAAAGGAAAAGGGATCATGAAAGAATCCAAGAAGAAGAAGAAGAAATTCACTTTAGCACAGTGAAGAGCTTTTGAGATTGCTAAAAATGAAGAAGCTGCTAGAAAGTTACAAGTTGAGTTGGATGCTGAGTTAGAAAAAGAAAAGGAGCAAGTTATTCAACCAATAAGACCAAAATCAATTGCTCAAGAAAGAAATGCTATGATGAGTTATTTGAAGGGTCGAGGATATAAAGGTTTACAGAAGCTGAGATATCCAAAGACGAAAAATCTATATGATGCTGTTAAAGAGTCTATTCAAAGAAGTCTTGATAATTTTGTTCCTGTGGATTCTGAAAAGGAAAGGAAGCTGTAGGAAGTAATGAAAGAACAAGCTGACAAAAGAAAATCAAAGAGGAAGAGAACAACTCTTGATGATCAGTTATCAAAGAAGCTTAAGTTGCTGAGAACTGATACTATTGATGAGCTGAGGAATTATCTAAGAGTTGTGGATTTTGAGAATCCTAAGAAAACAGAAGATGCTGATACAAAGTCTATGATCTCTGCATTAGAAGTTGTAGAATCATCAGAAGATGGAGATTATCTTGTTTTTCATAGAGAAGATGAAAGTTTCAGAGCATTCAACTTGTTGTGGGACATACTGCATTTGATAGACAAAGAAGATTTGCTTCATCTATACCAACAAGTACAAGCTCATTTTGAACACATTCCACCAAAAGGAGTGGGTTTAGTCTTGCTGGGTGATCTTACAACCATCTGGGAGACTGAAGAAACAAGCAAAGATGATCTCTGGAATAACCAAGAAGATTGCGAAATCACAAGCTAGAGATTCTTTAAATCAGCAAGAGTGCATGTATTGGAATTAGAATATGGTACCATGATTCACATGCTAGCAGAAAGGAGATATCCTCTTACAAGAGATCTCATGGTCAGAATGCTAGATCATGGTATGGAGGTAGAACAAGAGAATGAAGTAGCACTGATGGTGATTGAGCTATTTATCAAGTGGACTACTTCAGAAGATGATGCATAATTACTGGTATGATTTGTGTTGTATAAATATTTTGAACAATAAGTACTTTTCTCAAAGTACTGCTAGACAAACAGTACTTTATCAAAGTACTGCTTGTAGCATAAAACCAGTAAAGTCCTTTAATAAAATTAGTAATTTTTGTAATGTGCAAAACACTTTTTGAAGCACAAGATAACAGCAACAAATTGTTTTGAACACATGGTGTTAGTACTTTTACTGCACAACAAATGGTATTCAACTCACCATGTTTAACAAACAAGAAAGAGTTTGACTCATCATGAGGGTACGGCTCTGATGTGATTATCGAATCCGTTTTTAGTTGACAATTTACTAAAAATTGTATGGTTTTCAACTCACCATATCTGTTATAGTGAAGAGTTGGCTAGCCCACAAGATAATGGCTTGTGGTAAAGGCTGTGGAAAATCCATTTGTATGGTAATTAGTTTACCATGGTAGTGATTATACTAAAAGAACTAGCTAGTCCAAAAGCAAACGGCTCTTGGTAAAGACTAAACAAATCCGTTGATAGCTAATGATTTGCTAAAAATCATATGGTTATCAATGTACCATGGTTTTTAACCTAAACATTGGCTACTCCAGAGTTAATGACTTTGGTAAAGAGACATCAAAATCTATTTATTTTCAATGATTCACCTCTCACATGAGTTTACACACCTGGAACTGATGAGAATAGTATGAAACTCTATGATTTGATGTACTTTTTGTCATATGTTGCTGAGTAGCTGAAAAGATTAAGTTGTTGTGAAGAAAAAGGTTGCTGATAAAGATTGCTGATATAGACTACTTTGATGATGCTAATACAAATACATTGAGTACAAGTCAGACAGAAGATAAAGATACAATCTTCCTTGAAGACAAAGATGTTGAAGTTAAAGGTACAAAGGAACTTGAAATCAAGCAAGTAGAATTCAAGTTAGGGGAGGATTGTTGGGATATGAAGAACAAAAGTGCTTCTGAAGATCAAAGTACTGCTTGTGTCAAAGTACTGCTCGTGCATGAAGAAAGTTAAAGTACTTCTATGATAAAGCACTGTTATGCAATATCGTGAAAGGATTGTAATGCAAAGTTATTAGAATATTCTAGAATTAGTTTAGAATTAGTTTACTTGTCGTACAAGAATTGTAAACCGACTAGGGTTTTCCTTATGCCTATAAAAGGACCCCTAGGTTGGCATTAGAGATACACATGCAAGTACGATATTAGAGTTATTTAGCGATTAGGGTTGTTAGTGAATCTGTATATTAAGCAGGTTCAAAGTTTGGTTTTAATATAATCGATAAATTTGGTTATTCTTCTTAGCTTTGTTGAAGTAGATTCCGCATACTTAACATAGTTATATCAGTGTTTCATTGTTAGTAGTTTTGGAGTTATTCAACATTACTAAACTCTTAGAAGTTACATAGTTAGTTTGGTCAGAGTATATCGATCCAACAGACGTAAAATCTTTTGTGAGGTTGCAAAATCCCGCATCAAGCGCATCTGTTTTACAGATACGGCGTATTAATTATTTATTAAAAACAGTTTTCGAATTATTAAATAGAAGCGGCGCATCGATTTTCATCGATACGACGCATTTAAATCTAAATTAAAAATCTTGTATTTTGAAACGTAACGAAGATACGGCGTATTAGCTTTTGCTATATGGCGCATTTAATTTTTATAAATATAATTTATTTTGGATAATTTAAAACATACGGCGCATTCAAATTAATAAAGCGGCGTATTGATTTTTCTGAATAAAAGTCTAATTTATTTTTAATGTAATTAGATACGGCGTATCCTATTTTAAGGATAGGGCGCATCGTCTGCAGATATCAGCAACTTTTATATATCTCGAACGGGGAAATTCTAATTAACCTTCCTGTATATTAGAAAGTTTTTACTTTGAAACCTACTTGTTTTGAATTTCAGGAATGATGTTTGATATTTTCCCCAGCTGGTTCGGAAGACCTAAAATGAATCTTACCATCGATGAGTTCGCACACTTAATTGCACAAACAAGCGAAAAAGAACATGATGACATGGAAAACTTTATCAAAGAATTCAAGACTACTAATGAGCTCTTACTGAAAGAACAAAACAACCAGATTAATGGATTGGCAATTGAAGTGCACCAATTGTCAAAAGTGCTTAATAAAGTTTTGTTGGTAAGGCACGACTTGTAAGGAATAACAACTAGAGGCGGTAAATCAACCTTTCAAATCGGAGAAACGCCCGAGATTAACAATACTAGCAATATTCCCCCTGGAACTTTACAATCTGAGCAGGAAGTACCTAAAGAGATTGATCATGAGTCTGACATTAGGGAAGAGCCTTTCATTGAACCAACACGTTCAACTCTACCTTTCCCACATCGGGTGAGGAAGGAAAAGGAAGACGCTTATCAAAGAAAATTCCTGGAAAATCTCAAGCAACTACAGCTAAGCATACCATTTATCGAAGCCCTTGTGCAAATGCCAAAGTATGGCAAATATTTAAAGAGCTTGCTGACCAACAAGTCCAAACTAGAAGAGGCTTGCACGATAACTATGGGTGAAAGAAGCTCAGCCGCCCTGCTCAACAAACTACCATCAAAAGAACAGGATCCAGGGAGTTTCACTATTCCTTGTCAAATTAAAAATTTACATATAGGAAATGCTTTAGCCGATCTAGGAGCTAGTATAAGTTTAATGCCATTTGCTATGTATGAAAAATTAGGTCTTATTGAACCCAAACCTACTAGGATGTGCTTAGAAGTAGCTAATAGATCGATACAATATCCTATAGGAATAGCTGAAAATATCTTAATTAAAGTTGATAAATTTGAATTACCTATCGACTTCGTTATCCTCGATATGCCTGAAAATTCTAGGACACCTATAATATTAGGTCAACCCTTCTTAGCTACCGCTAGGGCCATGATTGATGTGTTTAATAAAAAGATAACTCTTACGATAGGTAAAGATGAGGTTGAGTTTAATATGGAACAATCTATGAGTAAACTTGATTCTGATGATGATGAATGTTATAACATCGATATTTCCGATGATACAATTAATCAATTTACTCAAGAATTGTTGAAAAATTAGAAGAAACTATTGCTATAGAAGATCTAGTTGATGAAAATTCTGTTATTAATGAATTCGCTACTGATTCTGCTGTCTGTAACTCAATACGGCGCATCAGCAATGCTGATGCGGTACATCTATCTGAAGACAATAGAGAACTTATAAAAGAACAAGTTTATTCCACTAGTGCTAATGACATTGATGATGTTAAACCTACACTAAAGGATCTTCCTTCTAATTTAGAATATGCTTGCTTAAATGGGAATGCTAATTCACCCGTTATTATTGCATCTAACTTAACAAAAAAAGAAAAAGAATCCCTTTTGCAGGTATTATATATACTTAGAGCAGCATTAACATGGAAGATGTCGGATATCAAAGGAATTAGCCTATCATTCTGTACGCATAAGATCCTTATGGAAGATGAGTTCAAACCTACTGTTCAACCCCAAAGGCGCTTGAATCTGAAAGTTCAAGATGTAGTGAAGAATGAAATAGTAAAGTTACTTGACTTTGGACTTATCTACCCGATTTCTGACAGCTCATGGGTTAGTCCCATCCATGTTGTACCAAAGAAAGGGGGGATGACAGTGGTACTCAATGACGACAATGAGCTAATTCCATCAAGAACTGTTATCAGATGGAGAGTTTGTATCGATTACCGCAAACTCAATGATGCAACATGAAAAGATCACTTCCCTCTTCCATTTATTGACCAAATGTTAGAAAGACTATCAGGCAATGATTATTATTGTTTTTTAGATGGTTTTTCAGGTTTCTTTTAAATGCCAATCGCCCCTGAAGATCAAGAGAAGACAACTTCCACTTACCCTTATGGAACCTTCGCCTATATTAGAATGTCGTTCGGATTATGTAATGCTCCTGCAACCTTCCAACGATGTATGACGGCTATCTTCCATGATATGGTAGAGTACTTCATGGATGATTTCTCGGTGTTTGGTAACTCATTTAATAGTTGTCTTGTTAATCTTGATAAAATGCTTGCTAGATGTGAAGAAACTAACCTTGTTCTTAATTGAAAAAAAAATGTCATTTATGGTTAGAGTGGGAATTGTGTTAGAACATAAAATTTCTGAAAAAGGTATAGAAGTTGACAAAGCAAAAATTGATGTAATTGCTAAGCTACCTTATCCCACTAATGTTAAAGGTGTTAGGAGTTTCTTAGGGCATGCTGGATTTTATCGTAGGTACATTAAGGATTTTTCCATGATATCTAGGCCTATGACTCAATTATTATTAAAAGATGCAAAGTTTGATTTTTCTGAAGATTGCAAAAAGGCATTTAATATACTAAAAGAAAAATTAACTATTGCACATCATTATTTCGCCAGATTGGAACTTACCTTTTGAATTAGTATGTGATGCTAGTGACTATGCTGTAGGAGCAGTACTTTGTCAAAAGATAGATAAAAAGTTCAAACCAATTTATTATGCTAGCAAAACCTTAAATAATGCCCAAGAACATTATATCACCACTGAAAAAGAACTTCTTGCAGTAGTTTTTGCATTTGATAAATTTTGACCATATCTTATATTGTCAAAAACTATGGTTTACACTGACCATTCTGCCTTGAAGTATTTGTTCAATAAACAGGATGCCAAGCCTAGGCTTATTAGGTGGGTTTTGTTACTCCAAGGGTTCAGTATTGAAATTAAAGATAAAAAGAGAGCTGAGAATTTAGCAGCAGACCATTGTCTAGATTAGAAAACCCTAAAATGGAGGTACTTGATGAAAGGGAAATTCCTGATGAATTCGCCGATGAACACCTTATGATGATAAAGATAAAGGGTAGGGATGATCGACCGTGGTATGCTGACTTTGTCAATTTTATTGTTGGGAAGAAAGTTCCCGAAGGGTTAACATCCTATGAGAAGAGAAGATTTCTTTCTCTTGCTAGTGAATATTTTTGGTATGAACCTTATACCTTTAAATTATGCCCTGACAATATTATACGAAGATGTGTTGCAGGAGATGATATTCCCGCAATATTAGCACATTGTCATTCGGGACCAACAGGGGGACATCATAGTGCTAATATTACTAGGAGAAAAATCCTTGACGTAGGATTTATTGGCCCAATATCCTTATAGATGCCAAGAATTATATTAAAGGATGTGATGCATGTCAACATTCTGGAAATATCACATCAAGAAACGAGATGCCACAAAACTATATCCAGGTATGTGAAGTTTTCGATAATTGGGGGCTGGATTTTATGGGACCATTTCCTGATTCAAAGGGAAATAGGTATATTCTTGTAGCCGTTGACTATGTATCAAAATAGGTCGAAGCACAAGCACTACCAACCAATGATAGCAAAGTAGTGCTCAAATTTTGGCTAGGATTGTTCGCTAGGTTTGGAGTTCCTAAAGCCCTAGTTAGTGATAGGGGCACACACTTTTGTAATCACCACCTAGGAAAAGCCTTGCAACAATATGGAGTTTATCACAGAGTTTCCACAGCCTACCATCCTCAATCCAATGGACAAACTGAAGTTACCAATCGGGCTATTAAACGTATTCTTGAAAAGTCAGTTGGATACAATCCTAAAGGGTGGTCAGATAAATTAAATGATGCCTTATGGGCATCCGGTACCGCTTACAAGACACCCACGGGATGCACGCCCTTTCGCATTGTCTATGGGAAGGCATGCCATCTACCAGTAGAAATTGAATGCGGGGCTTATTGGGCTTTGAAGCAATGTAATATGGATATGGAAGCAGCCGGTAAGAACCGTTTCATGCAACTAAATGAGCTATTTGAATTACGTGACGAGGCCTATAAGAACACAAAGATCTATAAGGAGAGAACTAAAAGATGGCACGATTCAAGGCTACGTGGAGACAAAGTATTCTCTATTGGAGAAAAAGTGTTGCTATTCAATTCTCGACTAAAGATGTATCCAGGTAAACTAAGATCAAGATGGACGGGTCCGTTTGTATTTAAAAAGGTCTATGCATATAGAAATAAGTGATAAGAATGGTTATGTATTCAAAGTAAATGGACAACGCGTGAAGAAGTACTTTGATAATCACATCGATGACGAGAATAACGAAGTTGTCGAGTTTGAACCAGAAATACTTGAATAGGAGCTGAAGATGAGTCTAACTTGAAGACACTGGAATAAAGAAAAGTGCTCACCGGGAGACAACCCAGATTTATCTTTATTGTTTTTTGTGTCGAGTCTGTCAGACCTGTAGTCGATGCGGCGCATCTCCTTCTATAGATGCGGCGCATCAACTGCTCAGGTCATATCTATCTTTATTTTTCTGCATTTTTATTTTTAGACTTTAAAACTTTCGGCCAGTTTCTTTAATGCGGCGCATCCCTGGTTAAGGATGCGACGCATCTTATTTTCTGATTCGTATTAATTCTAGGCTAAATGCGGCGCATCCATTTCCATGAATGTAGTGTATCGACTGACCTGGTGAAATTTTTATTTTTATTTTTTAGGTTTTATTTACTAACTACTAATGAGTTATGCACAAGGTTGATTTTCTTAAACTCAGGTGTGAATATAAGAATGGTGGTATCTATAGGATTGCTCGCAAATGCATAATGGAGGATCATACCGAGCATTTTTAGATTAAGATACCCCTAGAAAAACCCTCAAAGCCATTTCTTTTGTTTCTTACACCTATGTTTTATGTTTCGTTACACCTTTACACCTTAGCCTACCCTGTAGATTAAAGTCTGTGGTTAGTTGCTTAGGCAAAGTGTGTTTCCTTGCGTAACCTGTGTTCATATGCGTAATTCATTATCTTTGGTTAGGTCGAAAAATTGCATAATGCAATTGGAGTGAAAGTACATATTATATATTTTTAGTTTTGATTTTCGTACGTTTACTACTTTCACTATTACTTTTATATCTGAAGTTTTGAAAAGTAAAGAAATATTATCCGGAAAAATTGTGATAGTAAAGTTGTGAAATTTTACACAATTTATGTTGGTTCAAAAAAAATCGAAAAAAAAATAGAAAAGAAAATGAAAGAAGAAAGTTGGATGTTTATTAAACCAACTATTGTAAAGTTTTGTATTAAGTGAATGATATCGCCACTATTTGTTGTGGTAATATATTTGTGGATTAAAAGGGAGTTGGCCGTTATGGGAACGCCAACTAACGTTTGTTCTTTGTTTAAGATTTTATTGAGTATAATTCGTGTCTACCTAAAGCGTGAGTTACATGAGTCAAAAGCGTGAGTTATTCAATGATATGAGTCTTATTCATGGGATGGTTGGGAAGTGATTAACCACACATTAGGACTTAATCTATTTGTTTTGTATTTTTTATTTACACCAATTTTTATCCCAACTATTATCCATACCCAACCGTATTGTTCTATTCTTTGTTAGCTTTCGAGCATTTGAACAAAATGATGGCTAAGTAAGAATGTAGAATGTATGAATAAGGTAGTGACCATCCGAGTATTAGATTAATTGACTAACGTGCTAGCGATCTAGTTTGTAACTTGGTTACCATCCGTTATGCAAATATCGTGCTAGCGTTCCAAGGAGCACATTAGTGACCATCCTTTAGTTGAAGCGTCGAGGACTCGCGCTAGCGATCTACTAAGCTTATGCAGGAAACATTTGAGAAAAGCTAGGTTTATTGAGGCAAGTAAAGTTCATGTGGGGGGATATTTGATGACATCAAATAAGTACATTATATTGACATCATTTATCCTATTTAATTGACTTATTTTACTATATTATGTATGAGAATTGGTGCTTGATTGTTTACTTTAGTGATTCTTAGGTAATAACAAGCAATTGGTGAAACTTGGCAATTTTGGACTAAATATGGAGCAAAATAATCAAGATGGAAAAGTCTACTGAAATCATGAAGATACGCCGCATCATTCTAGACAGATGCATTGTATAATCATACTTAGATGAATTCGAAGACCATTGCCTAACTTTGAAGAATGCGCCGCATGTGATTTTATCATGCGCCGCATATGAAACTTTGGTCAACGAAGAAGATCCAACTTGTTCTACTCTAGATACGCAACATCACAATATTGACATACGGCGTATTACTATCAAGACTTCACCAAATACAATCCAAGACGCTGAAGGACATGTGCCGCATAAAGATTCAAGATACGCTGCATCTGAAGACGGTGTACGAATATTCCAAAATATAATAATCTTGGACCCCACGCGAAGTTACCTCAATGCGCCGCATCTACTTAGTTGATATGCCGCATTGAACCCTCCGATAGAAACTATAAATACACCATCATTACCTACAAATTTTGTGTGCAACCAAACCCTAAGGAGATAAATTCAGCCGAAGAAGCAACACAAGACACACCCCAAACGAAGATCTTAGAGCAATAAGAAGGTCCTGCATGTGTATAATTCATTAAGTAGTTTTGTTTTAATGTATTAGTAAACTTTAATCCATCAGGATTGATGGGCTTGTGGCCACCATACTGCTCCCCTTAAAATTGCTTTCCCATCGATTAAAAGTTTATATGATGTTTTTTTTATTCTTTTTATATGTGCTTTGATAACCTCTGTGTCTAGATGTGTTTTGCTTGGGCTGCCATACCCCCTCCACGCCTACTTAACTAGTTTCTAGATAAGTAGGATAGGCATAAGTGATCATTAAGGGTTTACTTGCCTATACTTAAGATCCAACGAGACAGATAAGATTACGATACTCATCATATAAAACTAGCAATAAAACAAGTGACAAGCTATTTAACCATAGGACAGGCCTTCTATCTGTATCTATTATCTATCAGTGTACGTGTTTGTTATTCTCTGATTCATTCTCATTTGTTTTAATTTTACTGTTAAATCTATCGATCTGTGCTAGTCTCTCAGACTAAAAACCCTTTGTGTTAAATTAGGTTGTAAAACTAACTTAGAATATTAAAATACTGATTAGGTTAACTAGATATTACGTTCCACTCTTAGTGATCGACACTCTGCTTACCACTATCTACATATTGATCGGGTACACTGCTCGTAGGTGTGTGTGTTATAGGATATGTTGGCAAAGTATAAATTTAAAACTTGAATAGGCTAAAACACCTCTATACTACACGTGATACAACACGCATCAGGGCACCATCGTACCGCATGCGCACGGAGAAGGAGTCTCAACCTCCCCCACCTGCGTGCACACCCACTAGCTCGACCATCCGAAAACTGAATGGAGGGGTCGAGCGCCGCAGACACAAAACAGGTATGCTGTGAGCACGCGTCCAAGTGTGTAACTAGGATCGCGCAATCAGCAACGACATGGCTCCGGGCTAAGGTCTCCGTCTAATACCTGGTCATTGGCGGCAAAACACAGGCATCAGTGCACAGTGATGATAAACATAAAGTGGAAAACGAGTCACGAGGGACCGCTGACTAAAGGGATAGAGGATGGATGTACGTGCTCCTGTAGGGAAAGAGGTAGAAATGCATCAACTGGACGTGCCATCATGAAAATGGGCATCCAAACATCAAGAGGCTTCACCCTACAATGTCAATCAACCAATGAGGGAGTCAAAGTACTTCTGATCCTTAGTTGCAGCTAAGCGCACAAGCGAGACTATAGGCAAGGACACCATGCGAAAAAAAGTGAAGGGCCGCGCCCTACAGTGATAAGAGCGTTTCTTAGCTAGTGAAAGCAAGAACCACGGGTATCGTTGTCCCAACGAGCGTTGAAATTGATCTAGTCACTCAAGTCGTGAGTTATGTGAGATGAATGGGTTGAAAAGATTTGATTTTGTTTTAGTTATACTAAGAAAGGTTTGCATAAAGTTTAAATGAAATAAAGAAC
>LBNU01033597.1:158849-175773 GCA_014162995.1 Artemisia annua
GTTGCTGATGTATGAAATTCATTGACCAAAAACGAGCCTTAGACCTTGTCAAAACATACCAAACTGTTGAAAATATGTTAGTTCACCTTTTTACCTTTTCGGGGATATAAAGAACTTGAGAAACGGCCTTATAATGAATAAGTTACGATTTTTCAAAGAATATAAGTTCACTAAAATTCTACCAGCACTTTTACTCAGAAATTTTTCTAAGTCTACCCAGAAAATCTACAAACACCCATGTTGGGAGCCATTTTCCCGTCAGATGACTCAGTTCTGGAGTTGGGACTCCAAGGAACAAAAGTTAGAGCACCTGGCCTAGTTTTCAAATCAAAAAGCCGTTTGTCATTTGGACTTAAAATGAGTAATCTACAGCTATCCAAACATTCACAAAAACTGCCTAGAAATGGCAGTTTTGGCCAAAACACCATAATTTTCGACCATTTATCTTAAAATCTGGGCACATTGAGCAAAACTTCACTACTGAACATATTTAGGCTTGGTGCTAAGCTTTCCAGAAATACCAATTTTATTTTCTAACTCTCAATATTCACTGATTTACAACTAGTTTTCCGAGGCCATTTTTAGCCGTATTTCAGAAATTACCAAGTGTAATATTTACGACGAAAACTTGTATTTTCATAATTTATCACCAAATAACTGTCGTACAACATTATTACACTATATGAACACGTAATATACATTATGACTTAATACGATAGTATAAATTATATTTTCGATGATTATTCATATTTTGAGATAATACGAGTGGTATAGATTATAAGTGCAAGTGCATACATGAATTAATTTCATAATCTAAATTAGATTACATACATTCATTTTAGGTTGCGGCTAGGAGTTGTACTTCATCACTTCAGTTCATTCACTACATATTGACCATCACTTAAGGTGAGTTTTCATAGCCCCGTTTTCAGTTAATTATTTCATTTCAAATCCCACGGGGGAGAATACATTGCACCAATTTTCATACGGGCCAAAGTATTAAATTCAAGTACAATGCTTAAGTTACCGCATTTGCCATGTTAAAGTCCCCTATTTAGTACATCATAAACCGTTAATTGTGAGCAAGCGAAAGTGAGTGGATAGATCTATTGAGGGTGACGCCTCCATCCGCGTTGGGGTTACCAACAGTCAAACGGATGCATTTCATTTCATACATTCAGGGTGTTTGGCAAAGCACTCCATTTGGGGCATTTCATTAGTACAGTCTAGCTTCGGGGTCATGAGCTTAAGGTCTATTGTACTATTTTTCATTGACTGTTGTCATACACATATATACTTATGGTTACCGTATAACATTCATTTTCATAAACCTATGATTTCTCACCAACATTATTGTTGACCGTTTTAGCAATGTATTTTCAGGTAATTAAAGTACTCATGTGACATGCATTTGGACCTTCATGGAGTCGAGGAGTCGATGCGTCTCACTCTTTTACTTCATTGCACTTATGTATCGTTTGATCTTGTCGTACTTGTTTTCAATAAATTTGTAAAACCTTATGGGACCTATGTTTGTAAACTCTGTATGTTTTAAATAAATCATCAAACGTTGTATTTACAAAACGACACTTTAGGTCGTTCAATATAACCTTGTATGAGATGCCATGATCGTTACACCCAGGTATTCTATTCCGCTGCCATATAACAGGTAAATTCAGGGTGTGACAATAGGGATATGGGTACGGTCCAGGATAGGGCTCATAAGGAATTGGGTAGGAAGGAACATTAGGTGGTTCATAAAGTGGTACCTCATAGCTATTCTCACGGGCAATGTGTTGGATCATCGGCATAGAATAATCATATTTATAATTTTGTCTCATTATCATCGAGTCTCTCCAAACATCCCTTCGCTCGATATCGTTCAACTCATTATGCCAATCTCCCCACCCCGAATCAAAACTACCCGGAGCATATCCATAAACACCTCCCGTTTGTGGCGGTGGTTGTTGTTGTTGTGGCATCACAATTTCGGGCTTAGTCCATTCTCCTAACGACCTATTCCTCTTATTCAATGCTTTCCCAAAACCTTTGTAATCCCAAGTCTCACTTTCCTTCCTTTCCGAACATTTAGCCAACTCACTATCCTCAAAATAACCCAAATTCCTAACCAAAGCGGTCACATAATGACCTCCACAAATATCACTCCTATCCTTGATCCCTGGTGCTCTTCTAGAGAGATACTCGGCTATAATCCAAGCCGCATTGCCATTCTTGTCTTCCTCAAGCAATTTCATCACCCATAAGTCCAGATTGTTACACTTGTCACAACTACCCGTTCGATGCAAAACTCCCCAAGTAACTAACTTCTGTAAGATCTTCATCAATGGGTTCCTAATCCTAGATGCATTCCTCCTAGAACAACTCGGATCACCAACACGATTCCAATACTCCGAAACACCATCATACCTATTATGAAATCTTGTTAACCTCCAGAAGTGTGTCTCAAACAACCGATGATTAATCTCATCTTGCTCGTACAAACCCAAATAAACCGCAAACTGTGGCAAAGTGTAAGCATGCTCAACTCCACATAGTCTAAACCAAATGCAAACTTCCATCATAAGATCATAAACTTTCCTTTCAAAATAGATTGTAGAAAAGAATTCTAGACACCACTCACGATAAACATTCTCATATATGCTGAAAGCTCTTTCCCCAAGAAAGATCCACAAACGTATCCCCATCAGCCGGATACACATAACTCATTCTCATCAGCTCCCTCAGTTGATCCTCCCATTCATACTCAGCAAACAAACTTCAATCAATGAGACGTGGTGGAGCAATTCTCCTAGCTTGAAGCTTAGAAAGCCGTTCACGAAAGGCATGCTTCTCCTCCTTCTTCAAATCTTTGAACTTAAGATTGTCATTCCTTTCAGTTTGAAGATTTTACGAAACCTTTTGCTTTGAATTCCTTAGAACATGTTTTGTAACAATCGGGTTAACTTTCACTCCTCTAGAACTCGAACTACCGGCACCATGACTCTGAAAATCATAAATTAATGTTAGTATAAGAGTATAAGAGCCAATGCTACACAAATTAGAAGTCAAAAAGTCAAAACACAAAAATCCCATCCATCTCATGTTCAATCTAACCGATCGGTTGCCCCTCGCAACCAAATCGGATAGATTTTCGTCCGAAATTCCAAAACCTTATTTTTACGCCCCTTTTCACTTCCAATCCATTCCTACTTCATCCTAACCAGTTTTTGATCATCCATGGTGGTTTCTAATCATCCTAATAACGATCCATATCATCTCCAAACACTCCCTTAATCAAACGCAAGAACATGCAAGAACACTGTCTAATCAATCCTTCCAATTAGTGTTCTAATCAACAATGCACTATCCTAACATCACTAAATAACAAGTATAGAACATCTGGAAATCATTAATTGCAAGCAAACACGTTCTAAAATAAAAACCCAATTCAATTCGATTTTTCAATTAATTAATTCTTCCTCAAGACTTAATCAATCAATCTAATTCTTTTTGCAATGACTTCCACTATCAATTACCCACTTATCCTCAAAAGATTACATCTTAATTCGCACTATATCAAAAATACCCAAATCTTGACCTAATTCAAATAATCCTTATTAAAACTTAATTAAAGCAAATTGATGATGTTACTTACTTGTTTTGGAGCCATGGATGATATCCTAACACTCCTGCAACTCTTACTCAACTTAATATGGTCGAATTTCTAGACCCAATTTGGTGGTTTAGTGTATGTGTGTGGGTTTCTTGTGATTTTTGAAAAGTTTGGTTTATATATTCAATTCCATCCGTTCAGCTTTTAATCCATCCGTTTTGGATTGAATTTTTGCAAAACTTGATTTTTTCAAAACCTCAACACTTAGTTTACTTGATACAAGCAACTAATATGTTTACTTTCTAACTAAAATCATTTTTGTATGTAAATTTTCCACCACACTACCAAAATTGGTCTATAACTTCTAACTCTTAACAAAACTAACTAACTCAACTAACAACTTAAAACTCATACTCATATTAAGACATAAACAAAATATTAAACATAAAACCTAAAAAGATAAATAGATAGATAAATAGATACTCTTAACCATAAAACTTAAAATGAAAATGCATAAAAATAAAATCAAACAAACTAGCACAAGGAGTGCTTTATTCTTGAAACTTGCTCCTCTTGCTCCTTTAGCCTTGAAAATACTCATTCCTAAGAATGTCTTCACTTTGGTGCTTTCTGGATATCTTCCGGTTTGTCTTTTGTGTTTTGAACCTCCTTGCAAAGTTTCTCCCGCTTGGGCATACAATATCAAATTTGACATGCCACTCTCCATCACCTTCTTCCTTTTTGTAGTTGCTATGTCCATCGGGCCTCCACTCCAAATTTTTAAGTTGAACCAGTAACGATCCAAGAAAATCTGTAAGTTTATTAAACACAAGAAAATTTTTAAACGGGTTAAAGAAAGCCTCCATAGCAAGAGCTCTTTCCATTTCATCCTCAATGTCAAAGAAACTAGGTGTCAATGGCCCATACTTAGGCCTTCCCTCTTCGTCTCTTCCAACTTCAAATAAAACAACCAAAGTAATCCTCTTCTTCTTCATCATTACTATCTCTCTTTCCTCTCCTAGGCTTAGGGTAATAAGTATGCTTAAGAATTACATCATTAATGGTCATGGTTCCATGCCCCATATCTATTATTACCCCACATGTTTTTAAGAAAGGGCTCCCCAACAAAATCGGTAACTCCTTATCAACCGGAATGTTTAGTACTAGAAAATCACACAAGAATGCTTGGTAGCCTATTTGAACACGCACATTCTTAACTTCCCCCATAGCTTTAGCTTTCGAATTATCCGCCATTGTAAGGTTTGATTGGTTAGGTTGTGGGTTACAAAGTCCTAACCTTTGATACAACGGATAAGGCATCACACTAACGCTTGACCTCGTGTCGGCCAACGCATACATTGGAGTAGTCCCGTTCACTTTTATTGGTAAGACAAAGTTTCCCGGGTCACTCATCTTCTTATGAAGCCCATTTTCTACTATCCTCTCTCCCTCAATTTCATCAAATGTCGTATCTTCCAACCTTGACCTTGCCATCATGACCGAATCCAACTTCTTCCTATAGGTCATGTAATTATTCAAAACCTCAATAACCGGTTTCTTTTCCATGAGTTCATGGATCTTATCTTCTAAATTCTCCAATATTGCTTCTTTTTGTTCATTTGTTAACGGTTGGGTAACTTTGGGTGAATTTGGTGGTGTACTGGGTAGTGATGATGATGATGATGATGATGTGAAATTAGTTACTTTTGGGTTGGAGGGTTGGGTAAGTTTGTTTAGTGGTGCTTTCTTCCTATTTGCTTTTCCCATCTTACAAACCTCTTCCTTTCCTTCCTTTTTCTCTTCCATACCTTCACATAACTCCGTTATCATTACATCCACTTCCTTTTCTTCCTCAAAATCAGTTATATTGATCCTTAACTCACTAAGTGCAAAGTCCACCGTGCACTTGGTAGTCACAAGAAATTCCCTACCAAAAACAACCTCCGGTTCATCAGAATTGCAATAATCAAGAACAACAAAGTCAACCTTAAAAATGTGTCCATGAATGTTCACTTTCACATCCTTAACCTTCTTTCTAGCATAATCCTCATAGTCAAGACGAACAAAACCAAGCTTGTCTAAGACAGCATCCGTTATATAGTTGTCCCCATACTCCATATTAAGTTGTGCATCCCAAGCCTTGATCCCCTCCACCGCACAAGGTGTAGCAAACCTCATGTGTGGGGCATCAAACTCCTTAGGAGGAGCTCGTGTGCAAACAACCACCCTTTTCTTAGGTTCCTTAGGCAAACAAACATCGTTCTCCCCAACTATTTCTCCATTTTCCAAATCCGTTTTCACTTTCTCCAACATGCTTTCCAATCTCTCCAAAGAATCGTCCGAATCTTTGAACATATCCTCCAAAGTTCCTTAAGTATTCCAATATTTGACTTAAACTCTCCATTTCACTAAAGCAAATTACTAACTATAACATAACCATCAACAAAACAACCAAATCATTAGCGTTGGGGTTAGTCATAATCAAAAATAAACTTATAATGAAACAATACCTAATAAGTTAACAAACCAAAGCTACAAAAACACAAAAACAACTCAAAATAAAAATCACTAAAAATTTTACCGAGGCATCCAACCGTTCGGTAATGCATCCAACCGAACGGTTGGATTATTGCACCAGTCTAACCGGATCGGTTACGGGTTGTAACCGATCGGTTAGATTGAACCTGTAAATAAATTTTTTTTTATTAAATATTAAATATTAAAAACTTTAATTGAAAATAAATTTATCTTAATTATTTAATTAAAAACTAAAAACATTAATTAATACTAATAACTTAATTAATTAAAACATAAAACATAAACATTAACATTTTAAAAAAAAAATTAAAAACATTAGTATCATTAACTTTACCTTAAATGTCATAAACTAAATTAACTTACTTAATTAAATTAATTAACCACTAATTAAAACATTTAATTCTAATCATTAACTAAATTAAAACTTCTAATTAATTGAAATTAACTCAAACAATTAAAACTAATCATTACTAAAACTTAATTAACATTAACTAATCTCATAACATGAAAAAAAAACAAAAAACTAAAAAAATTTACCGAGCCATCCATCCGATCGGTTGGATAAAAAAACCAACTCTTTTTTTTTTCTTTTCTTTTTTTTTTTGGTTACTTTTACTTTTACTATTACAACTCAAATTTTATGATTAACAAACTAAAATACTAAGAAATTCTAGTTATATCCCCGGCACGGCCCAAAAACTTTGATGTTGCTCAGGTTGGTGTACAAGTTTTAAAAAATTTATAACCACGCTTATCCGATTATCTATTACACATACGAGCAAGTATACCGTCCGGTCGTTTAGTAAAGGTGGGTAAGTCGAGGATCGTCCCAAGGGATTTGGTGCATTAAAGCATTTATAACTAGTTTTATATTAAAAAGGGTTGTCAATCTAATTTATAGAAAATTCAAGTCTTTAAGTAACAATATTGATCTTACACATATACTTGGTGTGAAATGCCATAATCCATCAGGTGGAGTATTCATGTTAAGCTTGTTTAAAACTTGTTATATGCACAACTTTATTATGAATGACTAACAATCAATGCGTTGGGTTATCAATGGTTAAACCATTACTAGATTCAATCATTCTAGTTACTTGTCCTTTCGGCCTAAGACAACTTAGAATAATACCCATTAACACTAATATGTGGTTTAAAAGCAATTCTTTACTTAATGAATTCCTACGAATCCTTTGGCTTATTTCGTGATGAAATCTTCTCAAATCCCATTTTAAAGAGTAACATGATTCTTGTCACACATATATCCATACTAATTCGTGCATCTAACTTTTTGGAATAAAAAACATTAAGAAAACCCTTTCGGCCAATATTTCCAAAGATGTTTTTATCAACAAATTAAGCAAGATTAGATATTATCCCAACAAACTCATAAATTAAGAAGAGTTTTCATGCATCACCTTTTTTAAAGAAAAGAATACTCCATGACTAATTACATCATTCACACAAGCATATACCAAATTACTCCATATCAATTATATCAAAACACAAGTAGTAAACAAAACATTCATTTAACTCAAAGTAACAATAATTCATTGTGAATAAATAAGATATACTTAGCTTGAGAATTACAAGAACTAGAATTGTGGAACTATAGCAACCACACTCCTCCAAACGACTACTAAGACAAAATAAACCGCAACACCACACTCGAACCAAACTCTTGAGACTTTAACTCAAAGTTTCCTGGATGTTTACAATAGTAAAGTAACCTTTTGGGAAAGTAGTAAGAACTTTAGTGCAAGCCTTACTTAGATTATAGATTGGTATGTTGTATCTAGCCTTAGATATGATTATATAGCCACCAAGTCACTTAATTCCCAAGCAAAAACGTCCTCCAGTAGTTATTAGTAAGAAATGATCAGCCACTAATGATAATGAGGAGTAAAACCTTCAATAAATGCAACTTCGTAACTGCAGTCTCATTCCAACCGATCGGTATTTCATCCAACCGATCGGTTGGATCTTCTGGCCAATTCCAACTGATCCGGTTACGGGCTCCAACCGGTCGGTTGGATTGGACCTGTAACCAACTGTTTTGACTTTCCTTGATTTTTCTTTTTCGCATACTTTCTCCTCTACTTTGGTGCTGATTCCTTCTATAGAACTTGATATTATCTCGACATCTGAACATATAAATCTTGAATCTATCAAATCCTTGAGTCCTTGTGTGATTCTTTACTCGATTCCTTCTTGAAAATCTCCAATTATGCATATTTACTTCATTTCTTCATCTTTTCATCACTTTTTCCTGTTTTTGGCTACATTTTCTTGTACAAACACTTTTCCATGATTAAGTAACAAATACGTACAAATATGACCAAATATGACACATAAAACGCACCTAAAAACATGTATAATTTAAGCGTTATCAATGCTATAAACGATCGAGCATATATAATGGTGAACCTACAATGAAAGAGTTAGTGCAATATATTTCATCTCAAAGAAAAGTAAGATGTATATATATAAATGATATAAGCGACTCAAAGTAGAGAACCATGAAACCAAAGATCTAATGAGGTGTATTCTTAAAAAAAATACAATCATAAGAAAAACGCGAATATAATATGATAGGAACCTACTAAGAAAAGCCTAGAAGGAAGACATGAGGTTGAAATGCTTAAAGAGGATGATCCTAATGTTGGTGATGGTTTACTAGTAAGTGGTGCTAATGTAGGTGTTTGTTTACTAGTGAAAGAAATGATGATGGTTATAATGAATGCAATGAATTTGGTGTTGGTTTACTAGAAGGATTCATGCGGTGATAAATCGGTAGATGACTCAAGGTTGATAAAAGTAGGTTTTTGCTAATCAATAGTGGTGATGATTAGTGAAAGTGATGATGGAAGGTGGTGGTGATACGTAGACAACTATTTAAAGAATTAGAAACTCGTGTGTATAGCAAATGCTCTAACGAAAGATAAAGATAGAACATATCGACTCATGCAATCCTTATCTAAAATACACAGCTTGAGGGATAAACAACGAATATGACTTTATCATCTACCAAAGATGATGTATCCTGCCATAATACATGCTTGAATGGAATTGAAAGAAAGTGAGGACAATAAGCACCTAGGGACAAGAATTCCATATGAAAAGAGTAAAAATACTAAATACCTATATGAGGATGAGAATGACATCATATGATGGGAGAGTTTTGGTTAGACCAACATGTTGAGAAAGTGTTGGGAATGATTGCTTTGATTGACATATCGTTTGCGCTGACAATAACGTGCATGATGTGTGTCGAGGAAGAAGAGGATGAGATCCTATGATGGTGTTCTTGAAAATGAAGTTTTGAAGTCCTAGTATTGAGAAGAATCCTAGACTCCATTTGGATTAGTTTTTGGTTGTGGAAATGAAGAACTTTGTCAAACACATGATGTGTTTTTCACTTGATGAGATATTGGGGGTGAAAAAGGCTTGAACTATTAAAAAGAGACAATGTCAAAGGCTTGAAGCAATTGTGGTTTTGTGAATCGACTTTAACTAAATGGAGTGTACCTATGTGTTGGTATTTTAGGGTGTAAGAAACATGAGTAGATGTTCTTTAAATACAATTTGACAAAATACAAATATCTGAATGAATTTCTCTCCTCTTCAATAGGTGGACATCCAACATATTGTGTAATGCATCGTTTAAAGAATGATGATGAAGTGTTTAGGAGGTTGCAGGTTAATGAAAATGATGAGCTTGGTAATGTTTTTTCGGATGTTGGTTAGCATACAAAGAACTTTATCCTTGAAGTCATGTAGCTCTTCTCTATCAATGCGAGATGATCGCATGACGAGGCATGTGGTTTTCTCAAAGGAGATGGAGAGGATTAGAGTATTGTTACCGAGGTGATTTTTGGAAAGCGGAAGCACTAATGCGAATTAGAAAGATGTTAATTGAAAGATATCTGAACACAAATTTCAAATCTCTAAGACTCAATCCTATTAACTATAAAACTATATGAAAGTGTAGGGGTTCCATAAAACATATTACTAATCCACGTAGCAATAAAGGGATTATAGTAATGCGAGATGAGCATATAAAAGCTAGAACGAAGTGAGATAGCAAATGATTAGTTCTCAATCAACTAAAACAAATTTGTTAGTGACAAAAGATGTCAACAAGAAAAAAATCTAAAGACATTATCTAATACAAACAACACATTCGACTACTAGACATAAAGTTACCACATAGCAACAAGACAAATAATCATACTAAACAAGAGCATGATATTATTTAAAACACTTCATTGTGAACTTGTTTTGTTGTTAATCTTAGACACTTAAGCATATAACAATCTATGTGATTAATTTGTATGATAAAACGATTTCTAAATGTTTATCATACCAAAAGTACTTTGACAAATTATAAGTGCACACAAAGTGAACAAATAGTGTGATAAAGTCACGAAAGAACCAAGACGAAGAATTTATGCAACCCATGTTTAAATGATAACATTTTGGAGCAAGTATTATATAGATCATCCTAAGCATGATTCTAATAATGACAACAAAATACACAAGCTATCAAATATATAAATATCATATAAAAGCATCATGTATCAAAATGACATATCATGAGTTAACAAGTGACATGTTAATCATGCAAAACTCATATAAATAAAGAATGAAAATATCATACAAATCATGTTAATCTATAGTAACACGAAACATATAAGCATGAAGACATCATAAAGATATAACCAAGGTTTACACATGAATCAATCAAATGGTTATCATGGTTATGTTAAGATGCCCAATCATATCAAACAAATAACATGTAATCGACACACGTATGTGTAATGCAAAAGATTTTAATCTTTGTGTTTGGAATCTACGTGTAAAACCCGAAATTTTTGAACATTGAAAATATCCAAAATGCCCTCTTATTTTGAATTTATAAAAAAAAAATAAAAAATAAAATAAAATAAAAAAAACGTTGAATAATACAAGACGTTGCAATATACTTTAACCTAAATAAATTAAAAACTATAATATTCGAACAATACGCATTATTCGATTAGTAAAGCTTATGTAAAATGAAATGTACGCATTTAAAAATCCAAATTTGCCTCGCACGTTTGTGCATGAGTTGGGCCGACCCATGTTACATAACCACAATCGAATGAAGCTTAAATTTAGAATAGGTTCGTGATTTAATTGAATTGATTTTGTCTACCAATTAACTCCCTAAAATTACGCCTAACTTACCTTAGTTACTTCTATCCAAATCAGTTATGATATACCGTATACATATATGCTCCCACAAGAAAAATACACAGGAAAACATTCAACTAAAAACCCTAAACATACAAACTGGCGGCTGGTGCTATTTTTCCATTTTCCGTTCGATTAAAGAGGTGCAAGAAAGGTCGATTTTGATTCCTGTTTGGAGGATTTGATCGTAGGTTGTTGTTGTTCGAAGGGAGCTTGGGTCGTGGGTTGAGTTGGTTCGAAGGTGTGAGTTTGGCTTGTGTTCGGCCTCGTTCTTATTATTTTTGTTATCACGTTGCAAAGGTAAGGATCCTCAACCACGTTCGATCTTCCCTTCTATATGTCGATCAAGTTTCTGTTATTTGTATCGTTGAGAATCGGCTAAGTAACATATTTATAATCGAATAATGAAACGCATGAAAACTTAGACTTTTCGCATATAATAACGACTCATAAAACACACATGTAATAACGCATTTTAAAATCTAAATTATCAATCCCTACTTATTCAATTCGACTCACACGCTTCTGTTTTGATCCAGTTTCACGTCGATCTATATAGCATATTTATATCAGATTCCGTAACGAGCTTAAACCAGAAATAAATGTGTGCATGCATGTGTTTCGGGTGCGTTTCGTTTTCGGTTTTGTAACTGGGGAAAAGATTGAAACCACGACTTGTTCGAATGGATAAAAAGGATGTGATATTTGGTTCTTGTTTTCGATAAGGGTTTAATTGTTGTGTACTTGCATGAAAAGTGTATAACGCATGGCTGGGTTTTTTTTCTGTTTTGAGACACTCGTAATCTGTTAGTTACATATGTAAAGATAGAACCTGTTTTTATATGTATGATTATCATGCATGATCATATACTACACATAAATAATTTGTCAACTTGTTAGGTATCCTTGATTATAATATAAGTAGAATCACATGAGGATCACCAACTGTTTTTAACTAAAGGAAAATAACATGTTTGAGTATTATTTCTTTAACGAAAGTAATCCTCTAAAACAATATGAATACATTTGGTATTAATAGATTTAATTATGTCTTCTTACGATATAGAATGAAATCGGTTCGTATAAACTGGGCTTCGGATATGTATTCAAAATTAAAAACTAAGGCATGTCTTTTATTATTTGAGGCAAAATTCTAATGAAATATTAAAAATAAATAATGAAGGGCGTAATGGTTTGTAAACGTGGGCTTTAATCTTGAAACTCTATGTTTTGTGTGACATATGTGGCTCATTGTTATGTGTTTGTGTGTGTCGTATATATGGGTTATAAGGATTGTTTAAACTTGTGCATTTACCTCTTTAATATAGTGTGTGTCTCTTAAAGTTAGTGGTGTGTTTGTGTCATTGAATTATGGAATGGTCTAAAGGGGTTACTAAACACATCACAAACTGATTTTTGAAAAGGGTTGTGTCCCATTTTGAATGGGTTGAATATGTGTGTCGTGTTGGTATGGTCGTTGATGCGTGATTTTGTAACCTTACAACAGGTTTTACCTCTCGAGGGATCTCAAGAGGCTTACAACCCCACCAGGCAGTGTACCTGACCGATGTAGTATAGGATAGTGGTAAGTACGGGGGATTGATCATTCTCTCACAGGGAATAGTGTTCGTTAGGATAGAAAAACTACTCTAATAGGTCTAAAGGTGGAAGGAAGATTCTTTTTGTATTTTTATATTTTTATGAAAGCTAAAATCTCGGTTTTGGAAGAAGGGCGGAATTAGTTGTTAATCAACTAACCCAAGTTTACTACTTATGCAAATTAAAATAAATAAATATCTAAACTATTGTTGTTGTAAAAATAATATGGAGAAAATTGTGTTTACTTAGATTTCATTACTCCCTAACTATCTTTTACCGGTTAATTGATATGTGTGTTACTTGTGTGGATGAAGGGTGTATTCCTAATAACTCATGGAGTGGCATACATATCTCTCCAATTCTATGAGCTCTTATCTCGCCCTATGCCATGCACGGCACAACCATAGGGGTTGTAAACAGTGGCTCATGCGTTAAATACTACCTTAATAGCCTAGTATGCCTCGACTACATGTTTCCCAAGACGTTCAAGCACGTTACCATAAAGGAGGTTGGCCAGTTTTCTTGAGCCTAACATTGATGGAACAATCATCCCAACAAACAACAACACACACCAATCAACCAATAATTAATAGTTAGGTTTCATTAGATCCAAGCAAACACAAAGAGAATTTAGCTACACATGTTAATTAAAAGACAAGCAAAAGAGATAATCAACCAACACATAGGCATATTGATTGAATTAAAGTGAAGACTTATCTTTAATTAAGCATGAGGGTTCCAAGGGTTGGAAACCCTAAAAAGTACAGAAAATTCGTCTTTAGGGTTTGCCCTAAAAGTTCTCCACAAAGTTCCACACTAATGTATGAAAATTAGAAAACTATATATAGATTTTACACTCTGACGGCGTCAGGTTATAAGGGCCGACGCCGTCAGCTCGCCGCCATTAGGTTTCTCGGATGGCCTAGATCCACTTTTGACGCCGTCACCTTATAAAACCTTCTGGGCCATCACTCTTTAAAACATAACCTGACGGCCTATATTTCCTAACACCTGACGGCGTCAGGTGTTAATTCCAAAAATTCCTCTGGCCCGTCATTTGAAAATTGGATTCCACTCTTTTGTCAAGACTTTCTGACGGCGTCACCTTGTGACTTCTAACGCCGTCAGGTTGTAAATCTTCATCTTTTGAGACTCTGTCGTTTTCTTCACTTTTATGCTCCAAAAACATCCGAATATGCATGTTTTCCAGAATTCTTCTCAAAAGTACCTAAAATGACAAAAGGAACGATTTAGGGCAATATTTGATCACATTTATACGAATTAGGGCTTAAATGACCCCCTAAAAGCGTAACACTTTTCGTCTCATCAAATACCCTTACACTTGGGATTTGCTTGTCCTCAAGCAAATGAGCTTTTATTCCAATCAAAATATGAGTTAGGGGTCATTTAACACGAATATAAAAGTAATTACAACAAATAGTTATTAGACCCTAATCATAACAAGCACGGAAATCATACACTAGCACCTCACAAATAGTGTTTGGATTCTCACATCTCTCAAATGTCATAAAGTTTATATCTCATAAATGGAAACGGAAAATAACACTCACTACCTGTCATAGCAAATAGATTACCATAGGCTTGGGAAAGGATCAATTACTCCTCCACTAGGCGTAAGCACCTAAGATAAACTATCAAAGAGGGCTTTATAAAGGGTTGTAACGTAAGGTGTAGGGATATGATAACACGGTTTGGTTGGAATAAGGGGTATTTTAGTGGTGGCGAGTTAATTATCATGATCAAATACATGCACTCTACATCGTTGCTTAAGTCAAGACTCGACTCAATCTTAGTCTAAAAATGAAATAACAAAAACTAAAAAGGAACATAAAAGGAAACGGGATGGTAGTCCGTATGTTTTTCTTCTTTCTTTTTCATATTTTTTTTTATTTTTCTTGATTTTTCGATTTTTTTTTCATACACTCTTGCCCTACCATCCAAAATAATACATCATAGGGGATTTGCATTCCCCTTACACTTGAATCTTTACATAACTTTACAATCACTATTCTAATGACTCGAATTAAGATAATCGAAAAACTTGGAGTACTTTTTAAATATTTAGCACGTATGGGGGTAATAATGTTGTTCTTCCCCATTACTTCATTACACTAGTACTTTACCCATGAGTCCCAATCGTCCCAAAACAATATGTACAAGGATATGACTTAACTTAGCAACCATGTAATTGACCGGATAATTAACTAAGGGTTTAACAAATGTTCTCACAATAATGCACCAAAGATGGGTGCATACAAGGTAGGCTAAGGCGATTTGGGTGTACATTTAGTGGGGTGTAAACAAATTCTCACTTTGAGTAAGATGCTCAAAGGTCGAAACGAAAGGATAGGCTCGGAAGGGTGTACTAGAGGTATCGTGTACCAAAAATGGATACAACGCAAAGGGTGTGGGAGAATTACTTGACCAATGAAGTCAATGTAATTATAACAAATATACGGGTGTAAAACAATGGGTTAATCCTAATGCCTCTTATCATGTAGTAAATCTTAACTACACGAATGTAGTCTCACTTGTGGATTTGAGATGGTCCTAACGCAAGTTCTAGAATCTAAATGTTACCGGTACTCACATAATAGCACCAAAGATGGATGCTTTTCCTACCAATTCTAGGGGCGAACCTCACATATTTGGGGTGGAAAATTTTTTAGTGGTACGGTTTTGTGCTAGTCATACAATTTCTTATCCATGAGACACTCATTAAGATCAAGGTTTCACTTCTAAATATTGTAAAAAAATTTAAATTGGCGCTAAAATTGCCCTAACAAATATTTCTCTTGGTTTTATTACAAATTTACTATCAAATAAAGCAAAACATCAAGCATAGGTATATTCTCAACGGTGCTTTCATTTACCCCCCTTACACTTAAACCGAACATTATCCCCAATGTTCAAATAAAAGACGTAAAAGTAAATAAGATGAAAGAATGAAATCAAATACTCCCCTGAATCGTTTGTTGTGGATAGTGATGTAACATGGTTAGATCTTCTTCCAAGATAGACGAACGTTCAAAGCTTCCCTTCCGAGATAATAAACGTCTTATTGTCTAAAATAACCTGTTAATCCTGAAAAAGATAAAGGCCAACCTCGCGTAAAATCGGCGGTAAAATCTACATAATAAGATATAATGCTTGTGGAATGAATATTTTGCAGAATTCCTGGAGATTATAAGTTAAAGAATTGACAAAACTTTTTAGTTTTCCGGAAAAATATAAAACTTTCAAAAATTGCAGAAAATTATAACCTGACGCCGTCAGGTTGTTATACCTGACGCCGTCAGAAAGTTCTGACAGAATTCTCATGTTAAGTTCCCGGGAAAAATTCTGGAAAAAACTATACCTTACTTCCTGGAATTCCTGCGAAAATTCATTATGACTCGATACAAGCATTTGACTCAAACAAGTACTAATATGTAGGTTAATTTCATTGTTATGATTCATGTTTATTCGTTCTATATAAACCGATTTAGATTTCCCTTACCCTTAGCTTTTGCAAAATACCTTTATATGTAGTTAAGATGAAGTTAAAAACAAAAGAAAGCATTTTCACAATTTAGTTTGAAGCATGAATCAATAATCAAGAAATATAACTTACATACGGAAACAAATAAAATCAAATAAACACACAAAAACACACAAAACATGGGTTGCCTCCCAAGAAGCACTTTTCTTTATTTACGAGTCTTGTAGCGAGACTCAAAGTCACCCTATCCGACATAGGTGAGTTTCGCATCGAGGATATCCTTAGGGTTGATTTTGGTTAGAAGTTTCCTATCGGTGCGTTTAGTGAAGCATGACCTCTCAAAATTCTCTCCATCCGGGTCATATAAAGTTATCTTAATGTGCCACGATCCATCTCCTTCCTTAGGTGGCTTTTTCCAATCCCATTTGTGCTTATCA
>LBNU01033600.1:5590-24293 GCA_014162995.1 Artemisia annua
CGGAAGTTAATACTGCTACCAATGATGATGAGCGGCGAATAGACTTAGATCTATTGGAAGAGAGACGTGAACGCGCAGCAATACGCGAAGAGAAAGCCAAGTCAAGAATGAAAGGGTATTATGACGCCAAAGTGCGCAGAAGACGACTCAAGCCGCGCAGAAGACACTGGAAAGCTAGGACCAAAGTGGGAAGGACCTTACGAGGTCATTGAAGTACTGGAAAGCTAGGACCAAAGTGGGAAGGACCTTACGAGGTCATTGAAGTACTTGGAAATGGAGCGTACAAGCTACGCGATAAAGATGGCCAGGAACTAGAACGAACATGGAACGTTCGCAACCTTAAACGATGCTATCTTTAGAATAGGCTACGGCCCAGCATGGACACTCAAGCACTTTAGAAAGTGCCCCAATAAAAGATCCATGTAATTTTACCTTTTTACGTCTTATCTAGATAAGTATTTTCTTTCACAAACTTGCAAGTATTAATAAAACATTTGCGGTTTCTAGCTAACTCCGCGAAAAACTTTTCTTACATTGTTATCTAAATACTGTTTATATCTCAATGTGTTGGTCACGTTACCTTTTGCCTACATGGCGTGCATGCACTAATTAATACCCACGCTGGTAAAAAGGATGAGTTAACCTACTAAACAACTCGTTGAGTAAGAGGGTTGCAAACCCATCAACTTTGGATTACGTATCCTTGTAAAACACCTTGCGCTCAAGACGTTGGCGCAAGTTCCTTGCGCACCCCACGATGGATACGCAATAAGGCACACTGTGCGCGTTTAACAACTTAGAAAATCAAGACTCTTGATTCTATAAANACCTACGCTGGTAAAAAGGATGAGTTAACCTACTAAACAACTCGTTGAGTAAGAGGGTTGCAAACCCATCAACTTTGGATTACCTTTCCTTGTTAAACACCTTGCGCTCAAGACGTTGGCTGATAATCGTAAAATTCAAGCGGTGAAGCTTATGAACCTCGAGTCGTAGTCCCAACGAGGGTTGAATGGATCTAGTCAATTCAGTCGTGAGTTATGTGAGATGAATAGGTTTGAGAGATGAGACTTGGTTTTTAACTACACTACGAGAAAACTTTAATATTTAATAACAACTTAGAAAATGAGAACGTGTTTAAGAGAAATAGAATTAAGAACAAAAGGAAACATTAAACTAGATTAAGCTAAGAGAAATGAAATTGAAATTGCCCATGATAAAAGAAAGTAATAAAGAAAATATTTTTGGTGTTTTGAAATTTTTGATTAACGAAAATGATTGAGAACAACGATAAAAGAAATAGAAGAAATAAAGAAAAGTTAAACAAAATATAAGAAAGAAAAGCTTAATAAGAAAGTAAAATTGTTTTAAGTTTTTAGATTTAATTAACGAAAAGGAAAGTAACTAATATAAACTAATGAATGTTAAAGAAAGTATAAAAGGATTTAAAAGATTTTACGTACTAAGTTTTTAAACTAAGGTGAAAAGAAAATAAACTAGTTAAGTAAAACTTGTTAATAGATTTTTAGAAATTTCGGCAGAGTTTCATTTAGAAATGAACTAAACAAAACCTCACTCGATGAAACGATGAGGAAAAGAAAAGCCTAACCCGGCTTAAGAAGCAAACGAGACTCAAAAGAAACCTAAAACTCGCTGGTTGTTTAAAACGTTACTCGCAAAACACAAAACAAAACCATACTCGCAACATCAAAAGTTAAATCCATACTCGCAATTAGCTAGAACTCAAACTCGCAAAACAAGAACTCAAACTCGCAAAGAAAATGAGAAACTCGCAAAGATCAGTTATAGCCAAGTGATACTCGCTATAAGTTTTATCATACTCGCTATTAAAAAGTTGGATACTCGCTATCATAAAAGAACCTTACTCGCAATTATAAGCTCATGCTCGCTAGACATAAAACAAGTGATACTCGCAATCAAAAAGTTTTGATACTCGCTAAAAATAAAAGCTTACTCGCAAAGACTTTAGACCAAACTTGCAAAAATACTTTGATACTCGCAAAAAGAGATTTTGATACTCGCAATACACAACTAAATGACTCCTTACTCGCTAAAATAAAAGCAAACTCGCTAAACCCTAATATGTATACTCGCTAAAATGAAAAATGAAGCTGGAAGGATTTTTTTACGTGTGAAATTTAATCTGAGGTAATAAAAACTTATAAAATCTTTGTAAAAGACTAGTTTTAATCACTAAATAAGCTCTATATAAGCTAACGACTCAAAAAGAAACCCTAACCCATGTTTCTAAACCATTCGAACCAAAGAAAGCATGCAAAGGTGGCGAAAACTATATAAGCTTTTGTAAAAGATTGATTTGATATTAAATTCTATGAAAAGCTCTTATGAATTAAGATGAAAAACATGTAAAGATTGAAATATGAGGCGTCAAAATAAGCTAGAGAAAGAAATATTAAGACATGAAAAACTAAAGATGCATTAATAAAAACCTTACACTAAATAAAAACTAGACTTGACAAAAACTAAGACTAGCTTCAAAATGAAGCTAAGGGGAGATATTTAAAGGAGCAAGGAAGCTTCCTTTTTAACATCGTGTACGGTTTAGCCCCTGGACTTTTACATTTAATGAAAACACCGCATAAACTCTATTACAATTTACTAAACGTTCTAAAGACTAAACGTAAATCCATGTAACTTGAGGTTGCGTGTTGACGTTTCTTCCAAAGGTCTTCGAAGACTTAAAAGTGATCACTTGCTCGAATTTGGGAAGCTTATCTTGATAATTATCTTTGAACTTCGATTAAGCATCTCTTTCATTTTCTTGAGCCTTTAAGAAGTAACTTTGTCGTCACGAGCTTTTCTTAGGAAAATTTCATCTTTGGCTTGACTTTTAGACTCTTTTCCACATCTCGTGCTCGTTTTAGGCTTTTTGGTTGATTTTGATGTCGTTTTTGCAATATCCATTCCTGCACAGTCACAAACACAAAAACACGATATCTTTGGCGTTTAACGTTAGTTCTTGGTCTTTTAAGGTCTGAAAATGGTGAATAAAAGGTATGTGAATAAGCACATACCATTGGCGCAAATTCCTTGCACACCCCACGATGGATACGCAATAGGGCACACTGTGCGCGTTTAACAACTTAGAAAATCAAGACTCTTGATTCTATAAAATTTAATACGACAAGTAAATCTATAAAAATTCATACACGACTATGGATTTTTTAACTAAGTAAATTCCATACACGACTTTGGAAAGAACTTAAGAAAAATCGTATAATGACTTATCTTAAGGGTATACTTAGACGCTAAACGACATCTTCACGCAAAGATATACGCGAACCATGAGTTCAAAAAACATAAAAACTTGAAAGTGTATCAATACGCCAAGTACAGAAAAAAGCAAACTCTTCATAAATAGAATATGGTTCTACAAAAGATTTGCTAAAAAAATACACTAAGTACAATCATTCTAAATACTATGAGTACGCCTCAGCTGGCTGGCACTACCACAAAATGCTGCATCCTTTGCGTCACTGAGTCTCTTCAGTAGCACAGCATCGTCAAAGGAAACAGTGGCCACTTTCACTGGCACGCCATCTGACCTAGGAAGATGAGCTGCGCCTATGCCGCAGAGAATGGCCTTCCCTTTCACGCCTTTCTTCTTGGCGGCCCTGGATGCATGAGCTGTTAAAGACCTTTCCAAAGAAATCTCTTTCTTAATATGGAAAGGATTCAGACTGTCACGCGGTTGAGCAAAAAGTGGTACCTTCAGCTGCGAAACATTGGGCTTAAGGTAGAAGTCCACCTGCTGCTCAGCACCATCTTGCAGATGCCGGGGAAGAGTTAACCCTGCCATGATCACGCTAATTGGATGATCCTGGTCACGCTCCAATCGCGCAATATGGGGAAGCTCGAGTTTCTTCAGCTCCCACATAGCAGCAACAAGCTCGGCGTGAGCATTGGNGGTCGACGTAAGCTACGGAAGAAGGCTGCGCGTCAACAGGCGCCTGCTGCGGAGCAACTTCCTGTAAAGGTGCGACCACGCCCGAAGGAGAACCCTCAGGCTTTTGGGACAACCAGCTCTGCGACGCGCCCCTGCGTCGACTCTAAAATGGGCTCCTCATCATCCCTACGGGGGCGCACCCCGATAGTCACTACCTTGGGCACCTCCAGATTAACAACTCCGAACAAATCCATCTCTGCGCAAACAACAAACAACAAATATGTTAGATAAGGTATGGAAAAAGGAAAAAGCTTACGAGACAAAGAAGACAGGATGAGCACCCACCCGAACCATCCGCAGCTATAAAAATGGGAACACAATCCTCAGGCTCGAAGTAGTTACGACTGATGCCCATATGCACCAGGAACTCTTCTGGGTAAGGCCGAATGTGGATGCGGTTCGCATTAATGGTCGACGCGTGGTCCAGGTTATACCACGTGTCAAGGGGGCGCTCATCCTTCTCCAAAGACAACCTCGTGTGGAACGGGAAATCAAATGGAAAGACGGCGTTGTCTATCCAAAAGAATTTCTCCCTCCAGTGAGGAAGCTTATCTACCTTCTTCTCGTAACATTGAAGCGCGCCTACGCGCTTCGAGAAGGTAACCCACCCATTTAACCACGCCGTGCGATAGAACGCACGGAATAGGTGGAGGGTTGGAGGAATCGCCAATATACGGCAGTTGACCTCAAAATCCGATATTTTCACAGCGCCAATAGGATGCAACTGGGAGATATGGAGCTCGTAATAATTAAGGACGTCCCTTAATAACACGGTTATGGGCACACGCTGGTTCGCCCATTCAAAAAAGCGCGTGTATAGTCCCACTTTCCCCGCGGGAAAGTCCGCCATGGTGTCATTTGGATCTGGCACCTCTGGGTGCAGATCCAAGGGGATATAATAATCCGAGATGAACTGTCTCAGTTCATCCGCGGATAGGTCAGAATGACAGTCGCTAAGTTGGAGGACCATTTTTTATCTTTGACGGCGCAAGCGCTAGTTACCTTAGGGTAAAGAAGTAGGGTTGTGGGAGAAGATTTGGGAATTTTTTGAAAATGAACGAAATGCTTTTACTGTGATAAACACAGTAAAAGTGCGAGGGTTTATATACTTTCCTTACCTACCACAGATATTCGACACGTGGATCCCACTAACTCAAATCGTGTGGATGGGAGTTGTAACGGTACAGGAACACGTGGATAGCCTCCCCACTTCCCGAGGTACGTGAATTGCACTTTTTTGGACTCGGTGCATTACACGTGTTCTTGGCGGTATAAAATCGAATTCTTCCCGCGCACGATTCGGGAATAATTTGAAAATAGTTTAAGTCTAGCGTCCGCAAGTTTTACCTTGCGCACACTAGACTGGGGGGACATGATGACGTATAGTCTACACCGGGTCATGAACCCGTTTGGTAAACAATACCAACGCGTAAGCCCACTACGCGTGGGCCAGTTTAATAATAATTGGACTACCAATTATATGGCTTTGGCCCATGAGGCCCAAGCCCAATAAATATTTAGGAATGTGAATAAACGATATCTCCTAATTATAGGATGTATATCAAGTACCCGCGATACGCGGGATACACCAAGGTTTGAGGAACACGAAACCAACAAGGATTTCGTGTCTATATATAGAGGGCACCCTAGCTCTCGCAAAGGTACGACTTACAAACCCTAACTCTTCACAACCCTAAAACACGATTACTTACTCTCACGCCGGAGGATAATCGGGGGAGACAATCCCTCGATAAGCCTAACGGTGTTTGTTGCTTTCTTAGTGCGCAGGTCTCAAGCAATATCAATCAATTGATACGAGGAAAGGAACCCAAACAAGGAACGCCCAACTTTTGTATCAACACCCTTCCCATCCCATCCCCTTCCATTCTTTAAAAATTTGACTTTTTGATAAGTAACCCTACAGCGTTGTTTGCAGACAATTAAATCAAACAAATTATATGTGATGAGGTTTTTGAGTTTTTCATAACACCACTAACCAATTCAAGAACAAATAAGAATAGGATTTACCAGCTAATCAACCCTTTGGGGTTCAACAAAGAAAGGATTTGAGTTCTTACACCGTTGTATATAATCGCCGAAAAGGTAATAACGCATGTACCATCTAAAACAAAAAGCCAAAATGTCGCCTGATAACGACGACAAGAGATTTAATATGAGAATTTTTACAAGTGTAACACAATACCCTAGTTGGCCTAATATAAATTCATTTTAGACATCATGCGTCGTAAGATGGGTCTTGATGCCAAACCTATGAAACAAACCTGTTCACTGCAGTAGTATGTCTTCAATCCAAATCAAATCTCGCAAAGAAGAATACAATAACATTGCTATAAAGCCATATGTTACAAAGAATGCGCAAGTCCAAACTCGCATACCTTTATATAAAGATTGTCTATTCGTGAGCTATTCTTTTGGAGTAAGGGAAGAAGTGATAAGATTTGAAGAGAAATTTAATGGTGTTTTGTGATTTTTATGTTTTAGAGGATGTGCTAAGTTGAAAACCAACTGCATATAGGATAAAAGAAATGCAAGTCAACACTATCTTTTTGTGTGTGTTCCTATTAGTATCTGCAACTTTCATTTAAGATAAATAACTTTTTATGATTACTTTGATGCTGTTTAATCCGCCTTTGTATCTGTCCCAACTAGCAACAACAGAGGAGGGCGTGCATCTTCTGTGCGGCTTAGCATTGTATTCGAGTTTAATAAAAGTATGTGGATGATAACATACGAAGCATTTTATTCTGGAACTTCATGAATATATAAAACAATTAACAGTGAATGTCTCTTCCATTCTTCAATGTTTGATGTCTGAAATTGCTTTCTTAACTAGTTATGTAATAACCGGAAACTACGAACTACAAATAAGATATTAAAAAAGTCGACTATAATAACCAAACCCAACAAAAAAGAATTCCACTAGAGTATTGGTTAGGGGCCGCGCGAACGCAGGCCCCCACAGCAACAAATTATGATGCAGACTCGACCACTTGGGTCGATCTTAGGATAGTACCCCTCCTGAGTGCAATGGAGGTCACTAACCTAGGCCATGAGCCTTTTTGATCACCCATAGACCCCATCCAGGTAAGTACCTTTTAATGTTGCTTCTTGCCCATTTTATACAGTTTTACATCCCTTAACTTATTTCACTCAGCCGATGTGGGATTCTCGGATTTTCTCAATATGCTTCTTTTTTTTTTTCACTCTTACATCCAAACATCAGAGTGATGAATTCCTATTAAATTTTCTGATCATGCTGCTTCACTTCATTCATAAGCCTGTGTTTTGAGTTTGTCATCTAATACAAGAAAATTGGATTAATGGTCCGAAATTGGAGATGAGTTTAATCGATGACAAGAAATCGTAACATTCAAAAGGAATCAAACTCACGACCAAGAACGCATATACACAAACCACACACATACCAAAATAATTGAAGTTGCATTCATTACTACTAAGCAATTAATGTCAGCAGAAAACAAAATATATAAAAACTATATAAATGATATATCAGAACCAAATGTTTCAAGAAAGTATATAAAACATACATGGAAGTGTTACTATTTATTAAATACGAAAAGTTGTCTAAACAATGTCCTATGATCACGATATCCGAAGATACCAACAGATTACAACGATCACACAAAAGTGACCATATTTCACTCCCATGGAAAGAAGACCTTGTATGCAACTTCGTGACTTCGGCTGTAAGTCCATAAACTGGCTCAAATAAGGGTCTGAATGTCTCATAATCAATATGTTCATTCTGTTGTTGATTTCTCTTTAAGTGACGAAGCAGGAAATAACAACGAATAACATCATTCTCCATTTATACAAGATCTTGAACTTCAAGGCACGTGACAATAAAATCCACGTTACTACGTTAGTTCCAACCTGACCAGGCTGACTCGACATGAGGAGTTGAGAGCTTATCAAGGATGCAATCTCCAGCCACGCTTATCAAGTGCTCGAATAACACACTCAGCTGCTTCCTGTGTCTTGTAGTGGAGGAATGATCCATGTTTCACTCATCTGTAAAAAGAGCGTAAAACCATTAAATAAAACGTTAAAAAGGAGAATTTTCTAACCAGTTTTACCAATATGACTTTTTGCAAAGATATTGTCTTGTTGGCTGAAATTGTAGTTAATAAGCCAATCCAGGTTGTAATATATCTTAACGGGTCAAATGGGTATAATTAAGAAAGTTAGACAACAACGGAACTGGGTTAAAAGTTGTCAAATGTATTTCAAATGCATAAAATATCCGGAAGGACTTCGCCATTCTTTCCCAACTAAAATAAGAAAAGGCTGAGATATTTGGTCAAGTCCTATAGCGAGTGAACCCTCGTTTTGTGTTGCTGAGACATGTGCCTAAGGAGAAAGTTCACCCAAGTTGTTTCAGAACCGGAAAAAAGATAGCGTGTCACAAGAGCGAGGCGAGGTTCGGAAAGAAGGAGGTAAAATTGGTTTTTCAGAAATATATTAAAAAATTGATTTTTCTAACATTTTCTGACACACTAATTATTTACATAAAAAGGTAAAAGTTTGGACAATACCTAAACCCCCCATCATGCCACCTCTAGTTAGTGTTTCCTTGAATATATCCCGGACTCCTGATGATCAAAACAGTAGAAATCTATTCTTGTTTTTCATCTAATCCAACACCATATCTGCAGTGACCTGTCATACATGTCAATATCCAAACAGCCTTGTTAATTAAGTAAACTAGGCAGAAATCAAAAATGGTTATTATCTGTGACAAAAATTTGTTTATGCCGCAAAGAAGTGACAACAGTGCTTTTAACGGACTCTTTCAGAGGAAGAGAGGTATATTTGACTTTTTTGCCCATTTATTTCTACATGGCTCGACTTGAGTTATGATTTATCTAAAACGGGTCAAATAGAACAATAAAGAAAAAACAAGTTCAATAAACCCGACCAAACCAGTTTGACACGGGCTAAAGCGTTGACCTTTTTGACAGGAACACAACCCACCCAGCTTGGCCAATTTGCCACCTCTAATGAGCATGTGTCAAATAAAACAACAAATAGGAAAATATACTAACGAATAGGTCCTACAATGTTGACCACAAGCAAGGGTTTTCACAATGACGCTAGCTCAGCATGTCAGGCTGAAGCTGCATTGTAATGCAGCTGAATCAACTGGATGAAGGGCTCCCAATGTTATGACCTAGGATTATTTACAGAACCAGCTACATAAGTACATTTGCAATTAAAATACGGTATAAAGTTCACCTCTCAAACCTGTGTAGTGAAAACATGGTCAGGTGCTAAACATTTGTTTGAACATGAGACATAAATAGTATCCCGCCTAGATGCAATTGCCAACAATGGACCATCTTTGTGTAGAAGAGGAAAAACTTCAACAACTTTAGTCCATATAACTACAAATAGCATATAAATCGGGTGAGGGAATGATGGTGAGACCTCAAAAGGGAGACCAAGTGACGGATACAAAATGTACTTGCTAAAAGCTTCACTAGAATTGGTTGCAATCAGCTCAGCTTCAGCTTCTAAAATATCTTCGTGATCCGTATCAACAGCATGATAAGACATTAGTTTCTAACAATATCAAGTGTACGTCACATTTATCTATAGAAACTTAATGATAAAGAAAATTATTTTTGTTATAAAATAACTGTAGATCAAAGAGATGTGTTTTACTCATCTAATCGTTTGTGGGAAGAAATCAAGAGCCAATCTAACCATGAAGTTCCAAGTTTTAGCAGTTACATCATGTATCTTGTGAAGTTTTGCTTTAATGTCAAAGCTTCGATTATAAAAAGATGATATACAGATTATACGTTATTTTACACTCATATAAAAAAGGGAGAGATCATTATCGTAAAAAAATACAGCAAAACGGGGGAAATGAATACAGACTTGTAAGTTGTAATTGTAGTACTATAGCAACAACCCAGTTCTTTGTTAACAAATGTTATAAAACACCATATTCTCAGGGATTTGAGTTGGCTTATCCGACCACTTAAAAAGTCAAACATTTGTTGACCATCCCACCATGGCTACAAGAACACAAGTTAAAGTAACTTGATTAGGCTGCACTTTTTCGTGTTCCATTTTATCCAATAGTTCAACAGCAGACTTAACTATCCCGTGTTTACCATAACATCAAATCATTACTTTCCATGAAACAATGTTTTTTGATGGTATGGTGTTGTACATGTTTCTTGCATGTTTAACACACCCACATTTAGAGTACATGTCGATAAGTGCACTAGCTACACAAACATTGTTATGCATATTTGTTCGATAAATTAACCCGTGATTTTCTTTCTTTCCCACAGTTAACATTCCCAATAGATCCAAATGGAGGGAGTAAACAGTGATTGTAACCGGGTTGGGCTTAAAACCCTCGACCAACATATCCCTAAATAATTCCACACCTTCCACCATTTCTCGGCTTTGTACAAATCCAGAAATCGTAGCATTCCACGTAAACTCGTTACCTTTGAAACCCTCCAATCCCATCCTCTCAAACAAGACCCGTGACTCCTAAACCCCGAACTCATATTCGTCCAAGAAACAACATCCCTTTCTAGCATTTCATCAAAACACTTTACGTGCATAACTCAAACAGCCGCATTTGCAATACATAGTGTATAAATCAACCCGTTACCAACAAACAAATCAAAACACAACCCACCATATTCAAAACCTTTTTAACTCCAACACAACATTTTTATAAGAAAGAAGGTTGCATTTGTTTACAAAGATCGATCAATTGAACCACTAGTTCTAGGTACCCAAGAAAACATATTTGCCTAAGCAATTAAGCATACCCAACTAACAGAAAGTCAGAAACTATGAACTAAGATTAAGAAAGAAACTGAAAAGGTCAATTTTGATAACCAAACACAACTAACACAGAAGATTTAAACTAGAAATTGGTTAGGGGCCGCGCGAACGCAGGCCCCACAGCAACAAATTACGATGTTGACTCGACCACTTGGGCCGATCTTAGGGTGGCACCCCTCCTAAGTGCAATGGAGGTCACCAACCTAGGCCATGAGCCTTCTTGATCACTTATAGACCCCATCCAGGTAAGTGATTATTCCTTATGCTTCTTTCCCCTTTTATACAGCTTCCCTTTTCTTTCACTTTAGTCACTCAGCCGACGTGGGATTTTCTCACTATGCTCTCTTTTTTCACTCTTATATCCAAAAATTCCTATTGAATTTTCTGATCATGTTGCTTCATTGATTTACATGTTTGGAGTTTGTCATCTGATACAAGGAAACTGGCCGAAATTGGAGATGAGTTTAACAAACAACAGGACACTATAACATACAAAAGAATCAAACCCGCAACTAAGAATGCATTTATACATACTAACAAGCAGGGTACCCGCGCGTTGCGGCGGCGGGTACCCTGTGATTGAAAATTTTGGCGAACAATATTTTGCATTATATGTTTACCGTGACAATTACTTTATCGAAAAAGAGATTTTTTGTTGTAGTATCGTTAACATACTATTTTATGTAAAATTATTAGTGCACCCACGTGGTATGAGTCACGAACCAGGCGAGTTTTGAGTTCGTTTTTGCTTTGGTTTGATACGAACAAAAATTGATATTGAACAAAACAACCAAGACATACACAAAGATTAAACGAAACACCTAGCATTTTTAAATACAAAATTTTTAAATTTCAAAATTTCTTTTAGGATGTTCCAGTCATTGTTTAATGCCAAACGGTTACGTACGTTTGTGCATATTTTTTTTTTCTATCTTTTTTTATATCACTTCGTGAGTACCCTATTTAGTTTTGATTGTGTATATCTCTTTCATATAGAGAGGTTTAATAATGTGTATGCACACGGTGGCAACAAACAATTTTTTAGCACTTTTTATCATAGCTACAAAGCATATTTTTTCTTAAATGTCCTTGAGTTTGTTCTGCCACAATTTTTGCTACTTATTTAATTAGCCCGAAAAGCCCAATACTATATCTTATTACGGTACAAAGATTTTAACAAATTAGTGCTCAAGAGCAAATAAAGACCAAGGTATATTGTGTTTTTGGGAAGAGTAGGCCATCCAAGGATATTATGTACAGGCCATCTTATGAATCTGCTAATGTAAGCAGTAAGCGAAAACAATTTGTTTTTGAGGTTTACCTATAAAATTTTTTCCAACAATACGGATGGTTGCCACAGCCAAGATTTTTAAGAAAAGGAAATTGGGTTCAAGCATATCACTACAACCAACCACAACCAACGACGGTTCATTAGCCTCAAAAAACATCATTGGCAAAAACCAAAACCTTACAAACAACCTGAAAATCATGAGATCTAAAACAATATAACCTTGATATCTTTAGATTCACAAATATCACAAACATAACGGAAACCACAAAAAACCACATAAGCAACATTATAAACCTCACCACATCATAAACAACAGATCTAAGACCTAAAATAATCACAAAATCCTCTTTTCCGAAATATTTAAAATCCAAACATAAAATACAAAAACATCACAAACCAGAAACAACCAAACCACCGAGAAATGGTGGAGGATACGGTAATAGGCGGGGCGATGAAGCCAGAATCACCAATCAGAACCGCTTTCTCAAAACCACATAAGCCAACAACAAAAACATAAATTGAAGCCACCTAGCCTGCCGAAACAACCTGAGCCATCGAGCGACGGTGGCTATATGGTAGACAGCGGCGGTGATGGTGGTTGTAAGTGTGTGGTGGTTTAGAGATAGTGAGGAATTTGTACGTGTATTTAGTTTAGTGTGGTGGGTGTTTTTAGGTTTTGTGTGGATTTATTATATATTTTTATGTTTTGGAGGGTTGTTATAAATGGGCCAGGACTGTTATAACAAATTTTATGAATTAGGCAGTTATGGAATGGGCCGGTTTAAATGGATTGTTACAATAGGTTTTATGAAATATACTGTTACTAAGAAGACACTTAAATTTTCAGTGTTGTAATTTTAATTAGGCTGTTATAAATATTTCAAATGAAACTTAAATTTTTAGTTTTACATTAGTTTCTATTATTAGCAAGTGTTTGAAGTCTGAATTTTAAGCCTTGCCATTTAGGGAAATGTCCTAAATGCATTATAAGGTAGTATAGATATAGATTACTATAGTGCTGTCTAAGATAACAGTTAATGAGAATAAAAAACAACTAAAAACAACAAATGATATTGCAGAACAAAATTTTCATTTCAGTTGAGAAAGAATACAGCATACATGGAAGTGTTATTATTTATTAAATATTTAAATGCGAAAAGTCGTATAAAAGATGTCATATGATCACAATATCCAAAGATACCGTGCAAAGAGACCACGATCAACAGATTCCAACAACCACACAAAAGTGACCAGACTTTACTCCCACGGAAAGAACACCCTGTATGCAACTTCGGGTCTTCGGCTGTAAGTCCATAAACCAGCTCAAATAAGGGTCTGAATGTCTGATCATCAATATGTTCAATCTTTTGTGGATTCCTCTCAAGTGACGAAGCAATGCATAACAACGGATAACATCATCTTCCATTTATACAAGATCTTGAACTTCAAGGCACGTGACAGTAAAATCCATGTTAATTCCAACCTTACCAGGCTGACTGGCCATGCAAGGAGTTGTGAGCCCATCAAGGATGCAATCTCCAGCCACGCTTACCAAGTGCTTGAATCACATGCTCTGCGGCTGCCTCCATTGTGTCTTGTGGTCGAGGATAGATCCATGTTTCAGTCATCTGTGAAGTAAGACCATTGAATAAAACCCTGAACATGAGAATTTGCTAACCAGTCTACCAATACAAATTTGGCAAAGATATTGAATTTTTGGCCCATATTATTATTATTACTATTATTATTAGTTTTAGAAAGAAACAGCGCAAAATATATCGAACAAGCCAATTCGGGTTATATAGTACTTGAACAGTTCAAATGGGTAAAATTTAGAAAGTCCCCAAATGCATATGCATTTCAAATACATTAAATGCCCTGAATTATTTTCAACTATTGATGTGAGTAATATTTTTTGACACACTAATTATCTATGTAAGTACAAAAACAGGTAAATATTTTGGACAAAAAAGAATTTTCTGTCCACCCAACCGGCATGTACAAATAATTACCAGTCACCCAAATCCCTCATCATGCCGCCTCTAGTTAGTGTGTCCCAGTACGCAAATAGTTGCAGCTTAAATTCTCTCTACCAGTGAACGGTCGAACCATTCCTCTTTCTTATAGACATTTCTAGAAGTACGCAAATTTCCATGTGCACCTCTCTGTTCCGATCACATAAACAGGCTTTCTGTGACATAACAAAGCACTTTTTTTAAGAAACACAATAAAGCAAAGAAATTTGGTATTTATGGTTGGCACTTGGCAATATGCCAAGATTTTGAAGATCATCAAGAGGCTTTGCTTAACCAGTACTGCAAGCCTCACTTAACGTGCTAACTGAATCAGCAGTGATGACAAAAGCATCAGCCCAAGCTAGATGTCCCAAGTGCGGATTTGGGTCTACGCATTCATGTTTTCACCATATCAATAATTTAATACGTATCANAACATGAGAATTTGCTAACCAGTCTACCAATACAAATTTGGCAAAGATATTGAATTTTTGGCCCATATTATTATTATTACTATTATTATTAGTTTTAGAAAGAAACAGCGCAAAATATATCGAACAAGCCAATTCGGGTTATATAGTACTTGAACAGTTCAAATGGGTAAAATTTAGAAAGTCCCCAAATGCATATGCATTTCAAATACATTAAATGCCCTGAATTATTTTCAACTATTGATGTGAGTAATATTTTTTGACACACTAATTATCTATGTAAGTACAAAAACAGGTAAATATTTTGGACAAAAAAGAATTTTCTGTCCACCCAACCGGCATGTACAAATAATTACCAGTCACCCAAATCCCTCATCATGCCGCCTCTAGTTAGTGTGTCCCAGTACGCAAATAGTTGCAGCTTAAATTCTCTCTACCAGTGAACGGTCGAACCATTCCTCTTTCTTATAGACATTTCTAGAAGTACGCAAATTTCCATGTGCACCTCTCTGTTCCGATCACATAAACAGGCTTTCTGTGACATAACAAAGCACTTTTTTTAAGAAACACAATAAAGCAAAGAAATTTGGTATTTATGGTTGGCACTTGGCAATATGCCAAGATTTTGAAGATCATCAAGAGGCTTTGCTTAACCAGTACTGCAAGCCTCACTTAACGTGCTAACTGAATCAGCAGTGATGACAAAAGCATCAGCCCAAGCTAGATGTCCCAAGTGCGGATTTGGGTCTACGCATTCATGTTTTCACCATATCAATAATTTAATACGTATCATATATTCTTGTTCAGGAAATATAATAAGGGAAATTAGAGGTGGCACAGTGGGATTAGTTTAAAACGTTTTTCGGTTGAAATGGGAAATCTTTGGTACAGGTTGGTTCAAGGTTGACTCGAAATAAACTTTTTTGTTCCCCTTTCGGAAGGAAAAAAAAAAAAAAAAAACTTTTTTGTTCCTTTTTCTTACAAACAATTCATGTGCTAATTATGATTGACGAACAACACCCTCACAATAATATCTATAATCTTTGGATAAAAAGATTTAGGAGGTTGTACTAAAAAACAGACATTAGGCGACTTTCGAACCATTGTGACACAGTTCCAGGTTTAGGTATTGTTTTATTGACCCATTTGACATAAACCACAACCCATTCATAAGCAAATGGGTTAAAATTGCCTCCTCTAAAGGCCAAAGGGAATCAATATTCAATAAAGATGGATGGTGGGTACCTTTCGAGTGCTCCGAAATCCCCTTATTAATATCTCAGACACCTGTTGGTCAGAACTTCAGATAAATATCTTGTTTTTCATTTAATTATGTTGACAACAAGCAACGGTTTGCACAATGATCTCAGCTCAGTATGCCAGGCTGAAGCTGACACTGTAATGCAGCTGAATCAACATGATGAAGGGCTCCCAATGTTAGGACCTATGACTGTTTACGGAACCAGCTGCATAAGTATAAGTTCAATTAAATTATGGTTCCACTTGCATAATCTAATATTAATCATGTGTGACAGCTTAAAGCATCAATGTTACCCACCACATTTTTTCTAGGAGGTTGACGAGGGGAATCCACCCACGAAGAAACCAAGGAATGTGTTTCTTCCCTTCAGGAGTCTGTGGATAATAATCATGACGAGGACTAATCACCAGATCAAACCTACTTAAATGTGACTGCGGGTGTTGTATCTACAACCATAGAAAGAAAAATAGATTTAAATGTCAATGTTCCGTTGAATGCCCCCAAGGACTACCAAAAGTAGCATAAATATGTCTGAACTTATTATATGACTGTGGCTTACATATTTAGTTAAAAACATCAGAGCAATATAAAAACGTAAGTTCCCTCTCAAACCTGCATAGTGAAAACATGGTCCGATGCTAACCGTTTGATTGAACTTGCAACAGATATAGTATCCCCGCCAGATGAAACCACCAATAATGGACCATCTCTAGGGAAAAAAAACAAACAAACATCAGCAATTTTGATCAATATAACTACAAATAGCATAAACCAGGTGAGGGACAGTAAGATCTCAGTAACTATTATATTATGAAAGGATTTCAAGGAAGAAACCAAAAAATGATAAGAAAACATACTTTTCAAAATTTTCACTTGCATTGGTGGCGATTAGCTCCGCATCAGCTTCTGGTATATTTGAATGATCTGTAGAACCATAAAAGCCGGATATCAGTTATCGAGTATCGATCACATTCATCTAAATATATAAGCTTAATAACACGAATGAAATTATTTCACATGACATAAACTTGTTACTTATTGTGATTATCGACAACAAAAAACTGAGCCAAGAATAAAATAGCTGACTTTTCAATTGGTCTAATCTTCTGTGGGTAGAAACAGGGAGTCAATTAAGCCACTTATTGATCCCCCTCTTGGTCTACAAACACACTGTTTAAACTATAAGAACAGACAGTTCTAAAAAATCTAGTAACAATGCTAAATACACGACAACTGGTTTAAAGACGTAGCGTCGGAAGATTTTTGAAGGCCAATACTGTTGGAAATATGGTTATGAATTAATACGTAAATGTCTAGAATCGAACACGAGACCTCGGGATTGCACACATTGCAAATGAGTATTAAGGAAAAATAATAAATATATATTTATATTTATTATTAGACACAAGTACTTAACGACCGTTAGTGTTTACCGTTAAATGACTAACGACCGTTAGACGAATATAAGGAAAGAAGAGGTTGTGTGTTATTAGGAAACAAAGAAAGATCTAGAAACCCCTTGTGGGTTGTGGGTCGGCCGAACAAAGGAACAAGGGTGCCAAACCCTAACTTTGGCTCCAAGTTTTCTTTTCCTATATAAACAAACCAAGGGTTATTTGTTTTCTCACCTTTTGTGCACACACAATAACCCTAAAGTTTTCTTCTTTCTTTCTTGTCTCCAAAACCGGTCGAACTCCCTAAACTTATTAGGGATTCGATTTTTTGCTTGTCAAAAAATATTACTTGTGTAGTTTCTTGCAAAACCTTAATACGGTTTAGTTTGTGTGTACAAGAACGAGGTAACAACACACTATTGTTGTTATCAAGAGATCGAATAACAAAAAGGTAAGGGGTTATTCATAGATCTACATAAACCCTAATTAGGGTTCATCTANGCAAAACCTTAATACGGTTTAGTTTGTGTGTACAAGAACGAGGTAACAACACACTATTGTTATTATCAAGAGATCGTTAAACAAAAAGGTAAGGGGTTTAACATTGATCTACATAAACCCTAATTAGGGTTCTTCACTTGTTCAATCCCTAAATCAAGAATTGCTTGAGGTACGTTTTCTATTTACGTTTTAGTTAACTATTACTTGTTATACTTGATCCTACGCTTCCGCATCTTGTGCTACTTGATATTAGTAATTATATATGATAGTCATGATTATAAAATTCTAACAGTGGCATCACGAGCCATGTATAACATGTAATTGCTTACTAAAACCAATAAAAAACGTATCTTTGATTGTTTTAGATAACATGGTATTGTTTTCTAGGGTTTTTTCTTTAATTTTTGTGAAAAATTAAAAACCCTAACCCTAATTTAGGGGGGGTCGATTTATCCATAAGCCCTAATTAGGGTTTGTGGTTTAAAAATTAATTAATTGTTAATTGATTAGAAACCCTAGGTTTGTAACATGTTTATGTGTACAACGTGGTAATTGGTATGCATGAATCCATGACGAAACATGCATGTTAGTCATGGATTATTATTTATTATGCTTTATGTGCAAGTATGTGATCCACAACGTAGTAATTAGATAGATCTAGAATTGTGGAAGACTCCAATTATAATTAAAATCAATTTACTTATGTGGTGTATTAATTAACCTAAGTTTACGCAATCGCTTGAGGCGATGTATGTGGCTCACATGTGCAAAGTGAAAGTTTTGGTTAATTATGCACATGATAACCTAGAATTGTTTTAATTAGGGTTTAATCTAATTAAGCTTGCATGCGGCTATGTGTTTTTCACCTTGTTTATTTATTAGTTGATTGTATTGTTTTCTTTTAAATTACTTGTTAATTGTTATGTGTTTATTTAATTGTAAGCAATAACAAGGGTAGTTTTCA